>VYZT01008441.1:2546-90868 GCA_013400735.1 Pomatostomus ruficeps
TTTTGTTAGAGAAGAGATTAAATAAGACATTTATCTAAACATATGGGGAGCTCAGGCATTTGAGGGGAATGCAAAAGATGATGAAGTAGCGACATGGAGGGTAGTTAACAAATAAGCTGCCTACTCCAACAGTGAACAGAGAAAGTGTAATGGGAAAGTTCTGTTTTAAGTAATTTTAAACTAGGTACTGGTTGTTTTTGGAAATCTAGCAACAGAAATGCCTTCTATTAACTCTTCTTGCTCAGTGGCAATCAATATTCTTACAATGTCAAATGCATTTTGGCAGTCTTGTTTCCAGTTAAGTGACTGCCAAAGGTGGTTGTAAAATGAGGATTTCTTTCTAGGCTTAATTGATACAGAACTCTGCACAGGCAGTTACTGCTCTGATGAGCAGTAAAAAACCATTCAAACCTTTCTTTCTTTCTTAACTAGATTGGTAAAAGCTGGGATTCACTTTTTAATTATTGGGTTTTCTTAGAAATTCCACTCCCTGTTCTTGAATGATGACTCGAATCAGAACAGGGGATCTTTATTTTCACCACAAGTTGTGGAATCCCAACAAAACATCTAACTTTTATGTACTGGAGCAGTATGTAGCTTGAATGAAAACTTTTGGATGTGTTTCCTCTTAAATTTCACTATTATTTAAAAGGGACCTTAGTATTTTTGAGTTGATATTGGTTTTTTGTATGCATGCTGGCTTTGTATTGAGTTTAGACTTGGTTTCCTCTGTGTTTTTTAATATAAAATATACATATATAACAGAAATTAGTGGTTGAACTGATACACAGTTCATAAAACCTGTTTGAAAGATGCAAATCTTGAGATTTGTATAACTTTGTACAATTCTCCTGATTTATGCTGTGGTATTTCAAACTGATAACGTAAAAGGAACTTGTGTGTGATTCTCTGGCAGAAACGTTGGTAAGGGTGCTGACCACAAAAAGAGGCATAGAGGAGAAAATTTAGTGAAAGAGAGGCAGTCAATTCTCCCTTTTTTTTTTTTTTTTTGGGTCAAACAATTGTGAATATCAAGGTAATAAAAGGAGAGAGAGAGGAGAAAGGATAGATATCAATACCTGCTTAGAATGGCATGGACAATAAACTTAAGGTGTGGATGAGAATATCTTTACAAATATTCTAATTTTACTTTTTCTCCTCCTCTTTTGATATTTAGCAGCCCATTAGTAAAAAATGCTTGCATGAAGCTGCTTTTCTGGATTAGAATATTTCTCTGTTGTTGACAGCACATGGCATCAAATCTGAGTATAGAGATGTGACTTCTATCTATTTTATATTTCCTGTCATCAGGTGCATTGATGGAGTGAAAGTTTAAAATGACTGATTTGTTGCTTCCCAGTTATCAAGAGCATCAATCTTTTCTGTCTGGTCTTTACACAAAAGGATTTTTTCACAAGACAATGCATGTATTATGAAAATACTCAAATAATGTAAATTGGATTTATAAATCCTCTTCTAACACTGAAATAGAGTCCTGTTCATAATATTTTTATCTTTTTAGTTGTGTTTTATAAATTATATGTTTTAATTTTCAGTTTTCACTTCTCTCCCCTCTTTGAGGCTGCTGTGATTTATAATTAACATCGCTAATAAAATGAGTTCTGTTGTTCCCAGACTTGTGTTGTAGCAGAGTTTTGTATGGTAGGTGTTTATAGCCTAAACAAGTATATTGAGTAACTGAGGACTTGTCTTGCTTTTCTTCCCTCCTCACAACTCCCTCTTCCCAGCTGTGCAATGGCGGTTCTGTCACAGAGCTTGTCAAAGGCCTGCTGAAGCGTGGCCAAAGGTTGGATGAAGCTATAATCTCATACATCTTATATGGTGCTCTCTTGGTAAGGATGGTCTCTGGGCTTGTAATGGCAGCAGAGGGTGCAAGTTACGTATTGCATACATGCATTTTCATTTCATGGAGTATGGTAACAATATTACATGGGCTGTTATAGCAGCAGGGGTTGTATAAAGGGGTATAACCCGGTGGACAGATGTTTCTGTAGAGTATGTGCAGATTTCCTTCATTACATTCCCTAATAGCAGGGTAATTGTTTTTAAATAAGGGAGTAAACTTATTTTTGTTACTGCTGGTATATAGGGCCTTCAGCACTTACACAATAACCGGATCATTCATCGTGATGTGAAAGGGAACAACATTCTCCTGACAACAGAAGGTGGAGTCAAGCTCGTTGACTTTGGTAATGACACTTCCCCTTTGTTTTCTTGATACATGCAGTTTAGCCAAGGGCGTCTGTTTACTTTCCCCTGGGAAGGCAGAATGTCACAGCGAGAGGCTGTTTCAGAGGCATACTCAGAATTACTTGAAGGAGGAAAAATGCAAAAGGAACCTGATTTTTGCAAGAATAAAAATTCTAACTAAAAAGCAGTAATAGTTTGAGCTTTTAAAGGCTTAAACATAATTTAATAATTTTTAAAAGTTCTGAAGGTAGCATTTTATTTACAAAGCCCTTTTGCATTTCTGAATAAATGTCAGTTTCAGGGCAGTTGTCCTCCTAATTTAAATTTAGATAGTCTATCTTTTGCATGTGAAAAGGAAACATTCTTTCTGGAATGGCTTTTGATAGCCTTAAGCATATTTTTTCCCCTCTGAGCAGAAGGTAAAATCGTCCCTTGGGTCCAAAACCCAACATCCATTTAATTTGTGATTATTGCTCTTAGATTTGAGCATCGCCAGTGTGGATACATCATAAGACAGAGGGAGAAGGGAGGGAGGGTGATAGAAAGGGACTTGGCAATAAAGTCAGTTCAATTTTTTTACCTTTGAACATGCACTTAGAAAAATAAATAAATGCTTTAGTCCCTCAGATATGTATGCAAGGGAGTGGACAATATTATGAAAGGTAACAGAAGCAGATTATTAGTAATATGATTTAATAATGAAACCGCATAATGCATAAGGTAATCATCATTGAAAATAGTGTTATGTGAACAATATGTTCATTTAGCAGTGCATGAAGGTAAATATAAATATTCACAAAATGAGAGTAGGGTAAAATAGTATGTAAAAAAATCTGCAAATAATAATATTTTTTTAAAATCCTAAAATATTAAATTTATGCAATGGAAAGAAAATTGTATACTGATGATGTCATCATATTATAAATTTAACACACACATATATTGAAGATACTAAAGTAAGCTGGCACATAGGAGACTCCCTAGTATCTTCTAGGGACAGAAATTCATTATTTGGAATTGTAAAGACGGCAATTAAAATAGCGCTAGGAGAAACCTATGACCTGAAGCAAAACTTGGAGTGAGTCCCTGACCTAGTCCAAGAGAGGAAGATCTCTTCTCATTTGGGGGAATTTTGGCCGTCTAATCTTTGTTTTCACTCCGTTATGGGAAAAGTTGGCTTTTCTCCCCAAAGCAAAATGTTTTTCTCAGATGTGTTAAAGGCCTTAAAGACAGATCAGTGTGCTGCAACCCCAAGTGGCACATTCATGGAAACTGAGACTCCCAATTTTTCTGATGTCCCATGGGTCCCTCTGATTCCACATTTAAGTTTCAGGGGTTTTCTCCTACTATGACAGTAGCACTAGAAAATCACAACAAATATGACAGGCTCAGAAAAAAATGACACTTAAATCTCAAGTGTTCTCTACTGCTTAACAGTTAGGAAATGCCAAGAAAAGCCCACATATCTATGGGCTTTGAGACTAAAGAAGTATCAGGTGCCAAGCCTTTGTTAAGTTTCTATTTTTCCTGTCTTGTCCGCTGCTGTAGCCATAGAAGGGTCTCTGGGAATGATTTATTAGTAGTATGATTTATTTGGTATATTGCTTGTAGAACTTTTTCTCATTTTTTTGCAGAAAGTGGAAGGTAAATAGTGAAATTGCAAGGAGTTCAGGAAGAGAAGGGACTTGCAGTTGAGACAGTTGAATGGCATCAAATTGGAGATTATTCTTGCTTCTGCCAGTGTTTCTCTGTGATGCCGGAGGGTCACCTCAAACTCTGTTCCTTATTTTCCCAACAGCCAGTTTGAAACATCTTGTCCTCCTTTGCAGAAGAACTGTGTGCTCTTGAACTGCAGCTGAGATCTACTATAGCTCTACTTGAGGCATGTGGATGCCTGAAAACTGAAAGATCTCAGATTAAGTACCCACACACAGTGGATGCTTTGGTATTTTTAGGTTAATCCCTGGAACTAATAATCCCCTGCCATTTTGTGGTAATGTTAAGCAGATTTGTTGTTTGATGAGTGAGGAAGGAAATATGTCAAAAGGAAAAGAAAATAATAATTTTAAATTTAGTATAGGATTGGATATATTAAATAAGTAATGAGAATTCAGATCAGTGGGGTTAAAAAAAATTAAATTACAACCTATTCAGTGAATGCTAACTATTCAATCCAGAGAATGAGACAGAATCTTGATTAAAAAAAAGCTGCTTCATATTCAAGACTGTACATATGGATATTAGGACATGGAGAGGGTTACACAGATATCTTTAATTGAGGCTTTACTGCATGACTTTACAGCTTGATTTTTCAATGTAACACACATTTCTTCCCTCAATTGCTGTTGACAGCGTAATATATTTGAATAAATGATGGTCACAGTAAATTGACCCAAAATGTCTGCAACTTATCATTCATTTATGCTCATGCTCTCCCTCTCTCAGCTCCTTGGTATTCTGCATTGTTGTGGAATATCCCTAGACAGCCGCTATGAATTAAGCTGGCTGAATAGAGATCACAGTGAAATGGACAGAAGCATGTTGTGTCCTAGCCATTAACTGTTTCACAGCAGTACTCAGGAAATCACTGAAGACTTGCAATTACACTGAAAATTTAAAAACAAATATAGAACTGAATGTCAGAATCAGATATCAAATAATTTAACTTATGAATCTCCTTTTTTTATTTATTGGCAGCAGTCAATGTGTATTACGCGTTTCTGCTCATTTTTGTCTCTGGGTAATGCCACAAGAGCAGACCACTGTGGTTTTTGTTTTTAAAAAATGTTAAAGCAAAATATATTTCTAAGTCAATATTGGCTTTGTGTCACCTCACTGGAATGCTACTGAACTGAACTCATTCATTTTATTTTGACCAGAGCACAGAAGACTTGCTGTCAAAGTTCATTCTGATTAGTTAACATTGTTTGATTGCACTCTAGTTCATTCTTTTGTTTTTTTATCAGTTGTGCTTCGGTAGTCCAGCCCCAGTCAGCTCTGAAGCTAATGTTTTGTTTTAAGTATGGGCTTAATTCCCTAAGTACAGGCTGCAGTGTGAGCTTGAGCTTCTGAGCTTTTCTCATTAGGGAAAGATTTAAGCAAGTGCATAAGTGTTTTGTTGAGCAGAAGCCTCTGCAAGTATGCTAGTGAACAAATTTCTGGCCATTGATGTTCAGGCAGTAGACTTCTGAAACAGAAGTTTTGAAGTCAAGATGTAATTTCAATAGTTCCCATTTATAGTTATGAAAACAGCAGAAAGAAATCTGGGATATTTATGTGACAAAGGAAATTTGAGTTTCAATGAAAGCGCTTCAAACTGAGATTGATTCACCAAAAAAAACCCCAAACAACTCTCTCAGCAACTCTGAAGAAAAGAGCAAGCTGAAATTAATCAAACAAATAATTTGCACCTACTTTGGCCAGGCATTCTGCAGGTGTGCTCACAGGTTTGAGTTTGTTTTCCAGATACTTGAAATAAACTTACTGAAATGACGATGAATTTGAAGGCAAGTTTCTTTGATCTGTTTTATTGCAGGTGTTTCAGCCCAGCTCACCAGCACACGGCTGCGTAGAAACACCTCAGTGGGAACACCCTTTTGGATGGCACCTGAGGTAGGCAAACGTGCCTCTCTGGGTTGTCTCCATTGATTGCAATACACACCTTGTTGCCACTTTTCCTGGTAGGAGGGGATCTTTTCTTCCCTCCCTTATGGCTATGTTTCTGCTTTACATCTTGTCCTTTTTTCAGTAAAAATAATAGAGTATTAGAGTGTACGAAATGGATTTTTGATAGTCATTATTTTCTTCTCTGTAGTGTTGCCATAAAAGTACAGCAAATCTACAAATAACAGAGGGTCTTGAGAATGTTACGACTTTCCAGTCAAATATTCTATGTTTTGGGGTGCTCACCTGTGATGTACATAGGGCCTGGGGGGAGAAGGAGGAATTCCTTCTTTCCAGTCTTGCTATAGTCTTGCACACTGCAAAACCCTGACTGACCTATGTGTTCTTTAACCTTAATCATTGACTGGGGACTTTTAAATTTAGACATATGGGCTAGCATAGACTAAAAAATGGAGAAAAATAATATACAGGTATCTTAACCCATATACAAGTACCTTAGACCATATTTTTACCTACTACTGCCCAGACATAACCCTTTGCCTTCTATTTCTTGAAGCTTTAAAAAGTTTTAACACATTGTTGAACAAAAGTCCCATTTGTACTTTACCAAACTTTGGGATGAAAGATTCCAATCTTTGCCCTCCCTGCTTTAAGGAACACAAAGTACTTGGTGTTTAGGTGGATTATGAAATTTAAAAACAGGGATTGAAACCGGAGTGGTCTTTTTATCTGTAAGTTATTCAGCCTTTGTAACAGTACAAGCCTCTTTTCTCTTAAAGGCCATATGAAGTTTGGGGAATTTGGGAATTTTATATCTATTACAAATGCACACAGATCTATTTCTGTATGTCAAAGAGTTAAAGGTATTGTGGAAATGTTTGCCTTAAAACATTTCATTCTTTTTATGCATCTATTTTTGTTGCTAAGGAAGGCTGATTATAGCTGAGCAGAGAAAAGAAGCTGGTATAACGGGTCTAAAATTGATCTTGCACAGTCTCACAAAGAATGGTTGATATTTCACCATCTCCATAACAACCAGTTTACGTCACTAAGGAGACACAAGATACCTTAGAAACCACTGTGCAAGCATTATTAAATCACCTTGGTTGGAGACATTTCTAAAATGAGACCTCTATAAAATACCTTTCTAGATAATAATGGACTTATTATGAAAGATTTTATTGAACATGGATTATTATAGGTTATTTTTAGAATACTGTTTTGCTTGAATAATTACTGTCAAAGGCAGTAATCATACCAAATTTATTTTTCCCTCTGTGTTGAAAATGTTTCTTCTCTTGGCAAAAAGCCAAAGAGATTAGCAGATATTTTGATCTGAAAAATTTTGACCTGAAAATACAACACATATGTAATCAAGGTGTGTTAGGTACATAGCACATCAAACAGGAACAGGAGTATCTTTGAATACTTCCTGTTTTGAAAAGATCTATTGAATGAACCAACCCAATACCATAAACACAGTAACTCACATCACATTTATATGCCTGTGTGAGATGTGCCAGCCTTCATAGGTGTACCAATCTGCAAAACAGGTGTAAGGTGCTTAGATATTCGTTATGCTGTTGTTGGAATGGCTTTTAAATGACAGGTTGCATAAAATGCTTGCTCAAGTCACTGCAGTTGCTCATGTGAATGACAGGTTTCAAGTGACGTGCAAGATGCAATTTACTTTATTTCTGGGGAGATCTTCCTGGTTTTTTTTAAATATACACCCAAATTTTTATGTGAAAGATGGAAGATTAGGACTGCAATAAGATGAAAAGATGTGCTTGGGTACCAGTTTATTAGGAAGAGTGTGTTCTAGAGGAGACTGTGGTGAGATCAGTAAACACTAGAAAGGCACTTATCTCAGTTTTTTGCACTCATTTGCAAAAAATCTTCCTGCCTAAAGGTTTTTGACACAAGATAGAATTTATGTCAAACCCCAAAATATCATAAAATAACTGAACAGGAATGAAACGTTACTAATCAGAGAAACAGAAAGCATGAAGACTTTTTTTTAAAATCAGACTTTAACTATTTACGTGTGAAACATAGGTACCTTTGTCACCGAAACTCGGGAAGAAAATAAAAACCCTCTAACACTATGTTTGAAGTGATAGAGAATCAGGCATTACTTTATTCTGGCCAGGATGTGCCCAGGAAGAATATTCCTAACACACATGTTTCTCCTGAAGTTTTCCTTAGATTTTATACACTCAAGACTCATAGGAACACATTATTTCAAAGCTTATTGGTACAAAATGAGGTAAACCCCAGTATCCAGGTTCTCATTGGGTCTGAGTTTCTTCATCTTCGGTGTTGATTAAATTTCCATTTTGTGATAGTTCTTATCAGTCCTTTCCCGGAATAGGTGGTTTCGCTCTGCTCAGGGCATTGTCTCGGGTTGATGGTTCATTATCAGCCTCTGATGGTCGTTGATGTTCTTTGCATATCTCCTGTGCATCATCCCAGCCAGACGAGCTATCAAACCGATCTTTCTAAAACAAAACGGAGGAAATTCCTTCCCAAAGCAAGATCTAACCAACTCTTACTAAAGAAACAGAAATAGAAAATTTTTAAAGATACACAGTTTCCAACACCTTGGTCAATGCATAAGGCAATCATGGGATCTCATCTGGCAGGGAGAAACATGGATTTAATCTGAAGGGGGAGTGAAGAGGGGAGATGAAAAAGCTTGCCTCGGAGGAAGAGACTACAGTAGTGTTTCAGAGTAGGATAAAGCTGACAGGAAATATTTTCCAATGTAAACCCCAGGAAAATAAAACCTAGAGAAGAATGATGCAGGATGTTTCAAGCTGGCAGATAGGAATAACTAGATACAAGCAGGAGACAGATACACTGGAAACTGGAATCACTAGATCAGCCTGTAAAATGAAGCAAACCATATGCGAAGATCAAGTTTGCAAAATCTATCAAAGGGGTTATATGGCATGGTACTTGAAATAGCAGAAGTTCATAGGAAAATAGTGCTGACTGAGGGTAGCCTAAGGAAAGTGTTCAACTCAGTGTTCTTACTGGCAACACTCCAAGCAGCAGCTTAACATTTTTAAGTGACTCAAGCATCTTGGTTCCTTTTTTTCTGATGACTCTGAGGCTTGTTTAGCAGTGTCAGGACAGAAAAGATCTGTTCTTGAGCATTTGTTTTGAGCAGAGCTTGTGATTAATGAAAACTTTGCTGAAAAATGAAAATACAGGTAAAAATTAGGCTGTGAGGAAGCAACAGAAGAACATGACAAGGATAAGTCAGTTTGAGAGCAGCTTTAAAGCAGACTCACTGAAAATGAGTAATTGTTGTTTAACATAATTAATATTGGTTCACACTCACAAACATAGACTTTCAGAAACTGAAACACTGAATACAAATATATCAATAAAAGATAAATAAGGCAAGATAGTGTTAGTATGTTTAAAGCTGCCTGTTGCCAAACACTTAAGTTACCTAGAATCTGCTTCTATTGTGCTGAAATAAATTATATGTTAGCAGGATGAATTAGATTTGAAGCTTTTGTATTGAACTGCCTTTACAATTGTGGTTCTGAGCATTAATGTGTCTTGTTTTCAACTTCCAATGCATAACTGAACAAAATCTAGTTCAAATAGAATTGCAGACTTCTTTTTTCACATATATGATTAGACTATCGTGATCTAGCTGCAAACTTGACTCTTGAAACAAGCTCAGTTACAATATCACAGAATAACGAAATCAGAGTCAAGTAGGTGGAAAAGATCTCTGAGATCAGCAAGTCCAACCTATGACCAACCCTCATGTCAACTAGACCATAGCACTGAGTGCCACATCCAGTCTTCCTTCAGCACCTCTGGGGACTGTGACTCCACCACCTCCCTGGGCAGTCCATTCCAATGTTTAATCACCCTTGCTGTGAAGAAATTCTTCTTAATGCCCAACCTAAACCTTCCCTGACACAGCTTTAGACTATGTCCTCTTGTCTTGGATCAGGTTGCCCTGGAAAAGAGGCTGATCCCTGCCTGGCTACACCCTCCTTCCAGGGAGTTGCAGAGAGCGATAAGGTCCCCTTGAGCCTCTTCTCCAGGCTAAACACCCCCAGCTCCCTCAGCCGCTCCTCGTAGGACTTGTGCTCCACACCCTTCACTGGCTCCATTGCCCTTCTCTGGACACACTCCAACCCCTCAATGTCCTTCCTGACCTGAGGGGCCCAGAACTGGACACAGCACTCGAGGTGTGACCTCACCAGTGCCGAGTACAGGGGGACAGTCATTGTCCCGATCCTGCTGGCCACACTATTCCTGATACAAGGATGCCACTGGCCTTTCTGGCCATCTGGGCACATGCTGGCTCGTGTTCTGCTGCTGTCAACTAGGTCCTTTCCCACTGGCCATTTTCCAGTCACTCTGCCCCCAACCTGTAGTGCTGCATGCTCAATCCCCTCATCCAGATCATCAATAAAGGTATCAAACAGGACTGGGCCCAACACTGATCCCCAGGAGACACAACTTATGACCAGACACCCACTGGCTGCAGCACCATTCACCACCACTCTCTGGGCCCAGCCATCCAGCCAGTTCTTAACCCAGTGAAGAGTGTACCTGTCCAAGTTGTGTGCTGCCAGCTTTTCCAGGAGTAAGCTATAGGAGATTGTGTCAAAGGACCATCAAGTCCAGGTAAACAACATCCACAGCCTTTCCCTCATCCACTAGGCAGGTCACCTGGCCATGACAGGAGTTCAAATTTATCAGGCAGGACCTGCCCTTCCTGCTGGCTGGGTCTGATCCCTTGATTGTCCTATGTATGCCATGTGATCACACTCATGATCTGCTCCATGTACAGCTATATGTGCATGTTTACCCCAAATTTAGTTTTAAGAATGGAAATAGAAAACAATACTTGAATTCAGGAAGAACTGGAGAGATGCTGAAGATAATTTAAAACTGCAGGGAATATGCTGTTATATTTTACTGATAACCGCTAAAAAAATGACACTAGTGAATGTATACTTACATTTTAAAAGGAACATAATTAAAACATAGTTGATCCTTTGAAGGATTAGGTGTTGAAATATGATATATGACACATGAGTAAGAAAGGCATGACATTGTAGTAAAGGTATACTTCCTCTGCCAGGAGGAAGTAATGATCAGTAAGACTGCCCCAGACACAGTTTTCCTTTCTCCTGCTGAATCAAGGCATCCTCGTGGGATAAAATCCAGTACATCTGAGGATCAGAATAAATTTCTAAAGTGTTAAAACAGTAGGTGATTACCTTAAATTGTGTTTCTTTTCCCAGTGTTCCTTTCTATTTTTTTAAACTTTAAAAAATACGTGTGTTTGTGTGGTCATGTGTGTGTGAAATACGTCTAATCCTGAAACAATGAATAATATTTGCATTGTTTGGGTATGAAGTTGCATCTCTGCATAATCTAATGAAAAATAAATGAAGCTAGCTGGTAGGAAAACACCCCAACAGGTAACTTGCATTAATGTAGTTTAAAATTATACAAAGAGAAAAATATAATTTTGCAAAATCATCAGAGCTACTTTTCTGCTGAAGTCAATATTTATTACACCAAGGGCTGTATTCAGGTCTTAGAATGTGTGAAAAAATTCATTTAATTGTAAATACATTTAATGTCTAGTTAAATACTGACTTGGGAAAACAGCATAGAAAAGATAATCCCATCACTAATCTGGTCTTATTCAATCATAGAATCGTAGGTTTAGGTTGGAAGGGACCTTAAAGGTCATCTTTTTTCAAGTCCCCTGCCCTGGGAAGGGACTATTTTCCTAATATCTAGTCTAAACTTACTCTCTCACAGTTTGAATCCATTCCCTCTTATTCTGTCACTACATGCTCTTGTAAAAAGTCCCTCTCCATCTTTCTTTTCATGTTTTTAATTAACTCTAAACAAGTACAGTGATACATTCCTGTGAAACAATTTAGTGAAGTCTCATCTTCAACCTATTCTATTTGCCAGCCCTTTGCTTACATCATGAGATTCAAGGTCAATTAGCTAAAATTAGCTTTTTGCATATGCACATTTTCACTATTTAATTGCCAGCTAAGCAAGGAATTTTGTACATGCTGATTTATAATGAACTGTAGGAATCTGCCACTTAGTATGACTAGGATACAGATTTCAGGAATGTATATACACTTACTTTTCTGCCTGAAAGCCATTTGAAAACAGTTGTACAGTGGAAAAATACACTTATTTTGTGATAAATAACATTATACCTTCTCTAATAAGAAAAGTTTTGAAAATACTTTAGCATCTTCCGTGAAAATATAATAACAATTTTCTTACAGCTAATGATAAGACATAGGTTATTAAATTAGCTCTTATTACAGTTTTTCAGTTTTATAGTCTTTTTACCTTGTTACGTACAGTAAATGAGAAAAGATTGAAAGGATAATTTGCAAAAAAACCCCACAAACAACTGTCCTTAGAAAAAACCTTTACAGATGGAACTAGACAAACCTGCTGCTGCTTTTATAGAACTTGTGTATATCTGGCATCATGATTAAATAACAGTGAAATATTTGAAAATTCCACACATTTAAGGGGTAAAAATAATAAATGCAATAAATAAATGTTAAAATTGAAGATAAGTAGTGTTAAATAATTTGTCACATAGATGATACTATATTAGGCCTAGGGTGAAAAGGCATTTCCCTCTTGACATACGCTACGAAATTACATCCTGTTTTTCAGGAGGTTAAGGTGCTGGGACACTGCAGTGTACTGGGAATTATTTTTAGGGAATATTAGCTGTCCTCTCATAATGCAGCACTGGGTTTGAGTGCAGCGCTGTGGTTGATGTGGAATTAGGTATAGGCATGCCAGAGAGGAACTACTGAAGTGTAAGTGTGGGAAGGCATGGGGGGAAGAGTGGGAACAATTCTTCTAAATAGATAGGGCAAGACTGCATGAAAGAACTGAGGGACCTAGAAGGGAAGGAATTTAAGGGCCTACAGCAGGTCAGTGGCAGAATGTGGGGTAGAATTAAGTCTCTAATTGGCTGCACATTATTGAAATGCCTGTGACTCTGAGATACCACCTTCTGAGAGTTGACGGGTGATTTTTTAGAAAGATTTCTTTTTGTGAATACAGATTTTTATTTCTTTAAAGAAATGAAGGAAATTTCCATTTCTGTCCTGTTTTTTCCCCTGCTTTCTTATTTTTCTGTCACTCTCAAACTGGTACTGTAACAAACTGCTGTAGTAAGAAGTTATACTCAAGTTGCTTAAAGTCCAGAATGAAAGCGGTGGATTTAGAAAGCTGAATTGGAATACAGAGGTTTCAAACTTTAGAGGACATTACATACAAAAGAGACAGAGAATACGGTGGGACAGCACCAGCAAGCTCTGTCTCAAAAGTGGAGTCTGGCAGAACGCATCACCTCCTGCTTTGCCTCCGGGACAGCTGACCTCCACCTGGGCTAGGGTGGCAGGTGAAAAGTACACGGCAGCTGGAGGAAACCTCAGGGAATATTGCCAGTAACGTTGATAACGTAGCTGTAGCCTTGTGAAGGGATGTGGGGGTGTTGCTTCTATTTTGTTTTAACAGCTGTGGAGGGGTTGTAAAGCTTTCATGTAGGGTGTTTAAAGATTTAAAAGACAAATCAAAACAACAAGACCAAAACATCAGAGAAAATCAGTTCAATACCACGTGGGTCTTCACTGACTTGCCTACATGAAATGTATTTACTTAGGAGTCTGGAGTTGGCTCTTAGTTTTTTGCTTTCTTAGTGATCATTTAAAAATCTGTGTCAGGTGTGTCATATATATACATATTCCTCAGGAGTAAATCTGTGGATCAGAAGCAAAATGTGTCAATTATATTATTATGAGCATTATTGAGTTTGTGATGGTCTCATTGTATAAAAGCAAGATTTGTGTGCTTGAAAGCCTGTCTGTTTTTCCTTACTGTATCATTTGCTCCAATAAAAGGTACTATGCTTCCCTACAAATGTAGCCTGTTGCCAGAGCAGTCTAATGGTCTCAGGAATATTTCCCTTGGGTGAGTTAAAAATAAAAATAAAAATTGATTACTCACAGGTGTTAAAATTTTACTACTTTACATATAATTCGTTTACAGTGAATCAATATTAATTGTGATAATTACTTATAAGACTTATTTTAAATATTATTTACCACTTATTTTGGTAACATTTATAACAATGTAATAATTTTCTGATATACCATGAAAAAATTTTTACGATGGTACAAAATAAGGAACTGAAATCCAAATAAGAAAATGTGGGAATATAGAACAAATTTCAATCACAAAATTGCTTTTTTAAAATGATATGAATGTGCTTGAAGAGATGAAGGAAAAAGAGGAAAAAAGAAAGTGATGGAGAGCTAGAGATAGTATGACTCTGGTTTGGCTAATTCTGTATTCCCAGTGCTGCTAAATACAATCATGAATGACTTTTTTGGTTTTGGTGCGTAGGAATTAGAAGAATATTTAATATTCTATTTCCAATGTAAACAAATGAAGTTAGGTTATATAGTGTCAGACGGAGCCCAGAAGTTCAGCTGGTTTATTTCACTCGGCTGGCACAGCGAGCAGTCTTGTTTTCCTTGCCGCAAGGGTAACAATTTTGTGCCCCATTCCTTTTCCACGCACAGTGCTTTTCAGCAGCGCTCACACGCCCCATAAGCTGCTTAGTTTGCTCGGTCAGGCGGGCACAGCATGGCCTCGCTCCAGCAGCAGCAGCAGCCTTGGCCTTGCTAGCTGCAGCCTCCTGCCTGCGGGTGCGTCCACAGCGCTCAAGGTGCAGCAGTCGTCTCCAGGTAGCCCAGCTGTACTGCTGTCATTAGCCTATGCTTGCAGCTCTGCTTGATACAGGCACTGCATATGCTGAGGCAAAGCGAAAGTAAGTTCACATCTAATAATTCTGGGTAAACTTAAAAGGGTTTGATGTATTTTGCTTCATCTCAACATATGTATGGCTTCCTCTCTCTGCACAAGTCAGTATGACCACTGTCCAAATATTAGGTAGTTCTCTGTATTACCTGTGTTCCTTCTTTTAAATCCAACTTTGATCTACTACTGGGCTTACTGAAGTTTAAAGAAGTATTTGTATTGATTTCAGAACAAGCAGAATGATATCCTTAAAGTTTTCTTATGAGGATGTGAATCATCTTGTGTATCTCTGTGAATTTTTGTGTTTTTTACAAGTTATAAATCACACAGAATGCCTGGGCACTGACTTCTCTAAGTTCCTTCCACTTAGTGTGACTGATTTGTTTATGTACCATTTTTTCCAGACCTGTGAATTCCCCATCTCCTCATTCTGTACCAGTGTGACCCTCAGCACAATTAGTGTTGACAACTACCATCACACTTTGTTTTTCTGTCTGGTATTTGAATGCTTTTCAACCTACAGCGGTATGACTGGGCATGAAATCATGATGAAATTACAACTAAAACAAACGGTGACAAGCTGCCTCCTTAGGAACCCGGGCCACTGTGTGCATGCAGCCAGCCCATGCTTAAGTAAAAGACTTGGTGCTTATTCCCATGGTGTTTACTAGCAAATCTCAAGATTAGCCACATCACCCTGTGAAGCTTTGCCATGAACATAATGTTTGCAGCTAAGCAAACTACTTCTTCTGTTTCACTTTTACAAGCAGGGGAGAATTTTGCCGGATAGAAAACTGGTACAAATGTGAAGTCTTTGCACAAGGAAGAAAAAGGGCGTAGCATGTTCTTCAGTTTCAGACCATTTCTTCTGGGCTGTCTGTCTTCATGCCCCACTGGGCAGAGCAGGCATCAGCAGTGCCGAGTGGTACCCTCAGCTCCAAAACTCCAACAAAAAGTAGAGATGTTCCAAAAAAGTATCTCTGAGTCCTGATAGAGATAGGAATATAATCAAAGATAAGCCAAGAGCATATTCCCCTTTTGTATTTGGCTTTGAGAGATTTTTACTCTGCAGGGAGTAGCAATAGTTTTCAAGGCAAAACAGGACTGGGGCACTCCCAAGGACTTGGCTGGCTTGTAAACCATGACTTAGAGAACACTTTCTTCTTCACATTGAACACATAGCAGTGTTCTCTGCTAGCCAACGCAGAGAGAAAACTGCTGATGTGCGCCTTCTATCAAGGAAAAAAATATAAAATTTGATTCTTGCTTTAAAAACTAAAATTAGTGGCATCTGTGTTTCTCCAAGGGGTACATAAGTTGGTAAGATTCTAATAATAAATTCCACAGAAATGGAACACTTGTTTCAAACCAAAGTGATTGTTAAATTCATGTACATTCTGCATACTGGTTTGAAGAGTAGTTCATTTTCTGTGAGGCTAATCTCACTATTGTCAAGCTAATGGTCTAAAACATGCTGGTTTGTATTGTCCACCGGCTGAGTTTCTTTTTTAAAAAAGAATACATATTAAGAGGAATATTTTTTCTAAAATAATCACTATAGCCTCTCTAATAGAATGGAGGAGAATCTAATGGTGTCTAGTTCCCCTTGGTTAGAATGCCAGTATTTTGCCATAGTGTCATTATACTGCCACGTACTGGAGGTGTAGCTGTTAGCTGTGCAGCAGAAGACACAAAGATGCTTTATACATTCCATTCTCTTTGCTTGGTAGGTAACACACTGTGAAGGTGGAAAAAGCTCTAAGACTTATTTTTTCCTTTTTCAAACAACAGTTGCAGTATATTTTCTCTTCCCCACCCAGTATGAGTGCAATGAGTTCAGATGCTAGTAATTTTAGTGTAGTTTGTTAAACTTTTTAAGACCAAGATATACAGCAAAATTTGTCATTGTCCTGTAGTTAGAAGCAATTGTGATGTGCTTACAGGGAAAAAAATCATGATATCTTTGAATGTGGGAGACCAGCTATGTGTGTGGCATTGCTGATGAAGTCCAGTGTGACCTTGAGCAGGTTCTTCTTTTCTTTCTCTTGAAAATGAAAATCTATTCCTCTGCATCATAAAGTTTGAGAACAAATAGACTAGTATTTGCAAAGGACTTTAGCACATCTATGAGAATCCAGGCAACCTCCAAGGTATTCACCTCCAGGAAATGGGCTCTAGCAGATTTTATACTAAGCAGATAAGTATTCTTCATGTGGTAAAAGAGGGAGAGCAGTGCATAAAATTAGCTACATATGGATAGGCTTCCAAATCATGGCCTTGGAAGCCAAAGTGGATGATATTTTTTGAAGAAGTGTTATTGAATATACAGATGATTTGGGAAACTGTATAGAAACCCCCAGAAATAAACAAAAAATCACTACCAGAGTCAGGAATGCCTTTGTTAGGTGCAGTTTATGGAGAAAGTAACTAAGAGGTTAAGCTGGAATCAGCAGCTTCTCCAGGAAAGGTTTTTTTAATAACAGGTGACTCTCTGCCAGCAGCTACCCAGCTTGCTGACATGCATGTAGCAATCTGTGCAAAGTGTTGTTTCAAACTGAAGCCCTAACACAGGAATTGAGAAGTAATACATAAGTTAAAAAAATACAAAATCTCGTTTAGAATATAGGTACAGCTACTCTAGGACATGTTATTTTTCTCTTAAATACAAATTATTAAAGATACTTTAAAAACGATGAGAAAAATCATGGAAGTTGATACTAGCAATATGCAGAGATCCAACAGATTTTCAAAGTAATTGTTTAATTGATGAGATTTGGGAAGACAAACTTGAGACAGAATTCCAAATCATAATAAAATGTAGTGAAGCTGCAATTTTTATCTCATCCCTTTGCAAAGATAAGGGCTAAATTTAAACTTTGGGTTGAATCTCACATTTAGATTCAGCTTACATTAATAGTTAGCATATTAGAATGTGATCAGTGGATTGGATGGAAGTGTGCATTAAGTCTGTGATGTAAAACAGTTTTGATATCCAAGGAGAGATTCCTGTTCACTTCCATTTTTCTTAGAGAGCTACATGGTATGTTACTTAAGATCTTTATAAAGTACTTAAATTCAGTAAATACAAAACAAACAAACAAAAAAGGCAGAAATTGCTAATGGAACATCCTTATCTAAAAACCAGCTGTGCATATCGGTCTATCCTCATAAATAGTCATAGAAGTTAATAAGAATAACATCAATAGGGCTCTCTGCTATTATAATAGGTTTCTGTAAATAGTTATTTCAAAAACAGAATTTACTATTGATGTTCTTTGTATAGATATTTGAAGCATCCCATAGAGTTTAATGTATTTTAAAAAAAGAAAGATTGTTTTTAAAGAAAAAAAATCTAAGAGGAGTTCTAATTTACTATTACCTTTTTGTGTTGTTTCTTCTGTCTGGTATATACAGGCAAAAATGATGTGGATTTGTTAGCTACATAGCATTATAGACATGACTCAGAGATACTTTCATGTTCTATCGGATGACATGAATTGTACATTAGGTTAAAGCCTTGGTTTCTCTGCTTCTCTTCTGATAGGTCATTGCTTGTGAACAACAGTATGACTACTCATATGATGCTCGATGTGACGTATGGTCCTTGGGAATAACAGCTATTGAACTGGGGGATGGAGACCCTCCTTTATTTGACATGCATCCGGTGAAAACCCTTTTTAAAATTCCAAGGTATGGCACTAGATGGCTCTCTTCACTCACTAGTTTGTTCAAAGGCAGTCGAGTCAAAGGAGAAATATTTGGTGAATGTGATTCAAAACCTAAGAATCTCTTCTACAGAAAGACAGCTAAAAGCTGTAATGTTAAAGATTTTCTTTTCAGCCTGGCTTCTACAATAATTTATATTTAGAACTCCTTGAAATGACAAAGACTTACTTATTCTATTCTTACCTTACAATATAAAATCATATAATATCCAGGTACCTTCCTTCCAATAGTATTTTTCTTAGCTACTATTGATGCAAATGTTTATTTCTAAAGGAGAAACCAACATTTGTAACTGTTAAATAATGTTTTCAAACGTTATTCCCCTAGAGTCTTAGGCTTGTTTTACTGTAAAACATACAATTTTGACAGTGCTATGATGCAGTCTGGCAGTTTCAGCAAACTGTAGTCACAATTTATTTTTTCATTTACCTGAGGATGTTAAAATGTGAAGATTTGGGTTGTCATTCAAGGACAATACAATATGAATTATATTGGATTGGATATGAAAAAATTATATACATTTCCTTCTATATATATAGTCAAGTAAATTAGCTGTATTATTTCATACTGTCTATTTTTGATTTCATTTGTTTTCATTTCATTGAGTCTTCCTGAATAAGTTGAGATTGACAGTGTAAAATAGAGTGTAGCAATAGAATAGTTGTAATAATAGAAGAAATATAGAAATTGTCTATCATTGATTAGACTAGTGTGTACTTGTCTTTTCCACATTTTGGCTCATGAAGAATCACCACTGACTTAACAGTTTAAAACCTTCAGCAATACAAGCGTTTGACCTTTTGTTATCTACACGCTTATCGTAGACTTTTAAAATTTCTTCTGATTGCAATTTGCATTTCTGATTAAGTCTATTTATATGCAGATGCCATTGTGCTGGGTTCTGGCTCATACAGTTATCTCCTTCTCCCCAGCTCAGACATGAAGTACCACTGCTCTTTCCAAAATTATTCATACAGGAGCAGCAGTTGATCTTATTACCTTTACATGAGTATAAAACAGGTCTTGGCAGTTAAGGCAAAGGAGGCTTCAAATTACTAAAACAATCTCTATAAATTTTATCAGTGTTCCAAACAGTTTAAAAGGACGGAAGTCATAACAAAGTAAGAGCAAGCAATAGCAAGATACATAAAGCAGGGCATGTAGAGTCTTTGATTTTTGTCTACAGTTTGCCTCTTTCTCTATGTGCTGTTGAATCTCTGTATGCGAAACAAAGGTGAATTATCTATCTGATTAATCAAATTATGCATACATTTACCAAATAGTATCAATTTTTAAGTTGAGATATTTTCTTCTGCTGTACATTATATAAGCTATAGCCCTGCTGCTTCTAACTATGCATTCTTATTACATGAAGTGTACTATGATGAGTGCTGGATGACGTAAGTGCCTGGGGTATAGGAGGTGGAGCTTCTTTCCTGGTACTTGTTTGAAATCAATTCAGAGGGATAGAAAATATGACAAAAAGGTTCATTCCCCTCTTAGAGAAGCTTGACAGTTCAGAAGTATTCTCAGAACAGTTCCTGATAACTATGCTGAAACGCACACATTTCTAACAGCCTTTTCAAAATGGGCATTAAGCTCTTCTCAGACTGAAAGTGGTTCTTCTGAGCACTGGATGTTGAGTGTCAAGCAGTGAGATATAGAAGCATTGGAACTCACCTTCTGAGACTGTTCAGTCCAAAATCCTCTGAGCACAGTTATGGTGTGAACGTGGTTCCCTACAGTCAAGCTCCATTTTATTTGGAAGTGCAAAAAGCTTCTGCAAATAACAAACAATAAATGTAATGGGTAATAACAAGCAATAAACATAATGGGCTATTGATTCATTGATTCTTGTATGTCATTTCTATATGTGATCTCCCAGGAAAATTTTTTGTTGATTGGGCTGATTTGACTGTAGTTTGGAGACGGGGTATATTGTTATTTACAGTAAAAGACACTTAGATATCACTAAGTCAGAGAGTTATCAAGAATTAGTTCCTTGTTCACTTACATTCTTGACTCCAGTTGATCTGTATCTTTCTATTCTGCCTTCTGTGTACTAGATTGGTGTGTTTTCTGGGATGCTGATTTCTTGACATTAGCAGGAATCTTTGGAATGGTTTTCAAGTTTTGTTATCAAGCACTGTTTAATAATCTGTTCTCATGAATTTTTTTTAAATGTTAGAAATGGCAAAATTGCCAAAACTAGATACAGAAATCTCTATGTGTGTTTCTGTAGACTTCTTCCATTCTCAAGTAGTTAAGTTTCTATGTCAGTTTAGTCATTGGCTTTTTTTCTAGAGAGAGCCAATTGTGCTTTTAGCCTTTGCATTGAGTTTCAACATAGTGAGCAGCAGAGCTAGGCCTGAGTTGTGAATAAGTATAATTTAAATCAACGAGTCTTTACTTTGACTTTATAGGATTTGAATCAACCATTAGATGAATAATTTTGTACTGGCAGTCAGAGCAGTTGCATACCTCCAAAATCTTTGGAAACATCTTCTTGTGTAGAACTCAAGTTAAGGACTTCTGTTAAACTTACTGCTTTCAGCTAAAATAGATTCATGTCTGCATTATGTAACTTGGGCCAGGGATGGCCTAATCTCCAGACTGAATGGCTCAGAGATCTGCAAACGAGCACATCTATGGATGCACCATAGGATCTCTAGATGTGTTATATGGCTTTGTGGAAAGAGGAGACCTCTTAGGCCCATTTCAATTCAGGTTTTCCGTTACTGGGTCAAGAAATATGGGTCAATCACAAAAGATGTGATTAGAGACTGAATTTATCTCAAAAAAATTAGCTTATTTCTAGAGGAAAGGTGACCCTCAGAAATGACCGAGTACTTCAACTTGAGTATGAAGAAAAGTGATCCCACTGTGTTGCACTTCCCTCAAAGCCTGACTAGGCTCGTAACAGGAGATGCTGGATGCTAAGTGGTTTTGAAAACACAATGGGTTTTTTAAGGTGTGTTTTTAAGTATTAACTTCATACTTACAATGTTATGGCCTGAGCTGTGAGCCAGATGTTTAAGCATGTTCCAGTGATTAAACACTTTTCTTGTCCTACAGAAAATGTAGTGTCTGCAGCAAATATCTGATAGCAAAAGTGGAGTGAAAAAGAAAATGCCAGTTAATTTTTAAGTCAGATATTTCATTAGACTCTGGACCTTATTTCTATGTATATTATGTAGACTTAGAAGAGAAGGGGATATGAGTTCCTGAACTAATACAAATTTTAAAAACCTCTTTCATTTATGAACATTTTGTTGTATGAAGATGCAGTATCTTGAAAACAGTTGTGATAGCACGTGCATGAGACTTTTCTTAAAACTGCTAATGAGAAGGAAGCATTATCTTAGAGCAAATGTTAATGTTCTATTTTGCGAAAATGCACATATTGTCTCTCATCAAAATGGATTCTTGGTTCTAACTAATAAATCTCCTGAAAAGGGACCCCAGTGCCTAGAGATAAGAGATAAATCATACTGCGAAGAGAGTGAACCATGAAATTATTCTGTTAACATGTCATCTGCCTAGAATATATTTTCAAATCTCTAACAGAAGGGTCTAAATTATGAAAGGAGGGTGGCCTAGCAAAGTTGGTAATTTGGGAGTTGATACTTTTAACCTCTTCCATCTGCTGTCACTACTTAGGTGTGTCTGTTTTGGCAAAATATTACAAAGTGAAAGATTCTCAAATACCATTACAACTAAGCTTTTTAAAGTAAAATAGGTCCATAAATTCTTCAAACTATGTTATCTTGTGAAAAATGTTATGTCATATCAGTACTGTCTCTTAACCTGTCATGACTAATCACTGGCAGTGATTTGAAATTTTGGAAAGTAACAACTATAAAAAATGGTGTGTCAAAGAGGAGATAAAGATGGTACACTATAGTCTGGAAAGGATGGGAGGGATGTATGTACCAGTGTAAAGTGAGGATTTCAGAGCATGCTGCAAAGATCCTGCTTTTCAGGCTTTGTCTCCATAAGTAGTCTTTCTTACAGGGACATGGTAAAGAGCAATTTTTCTAGGTTACACTGACAGCTGACATTAAAGGGAACTAAACTAAATTCTCCACTCATGTCTGTATCACTCAAGTGTTCTTCTGAGAGCAGTGGAAGGCACCTCTTTTAAAATTGATTGGTGATAAGAAATGGCTTTTTCATTTTCTAACTCACAAAATTTGAGAATTAAATGAAATTTCATTTAAAATTACTGTACTTCATTAATTCATGTTAAATAGCCAGGAGTGGAATGGAATTGAGCTTGTGAGTACTTGTTGAATGGTGCAGTTTTTCCCATGTTGTACTGTGTTGAGATTTACAGCTCTTGGGAGTACTTATTAGTTTGAATTTAGTGATGCTTGACTGCTTCAGCAGCTGACCGGCATCCAGCAGGATCAAACCACCTCTTACCCCATTGCAACTTCAGCTTCATGGTAGTTTGTACATGGGCAGTATCTTTGCACTTTCTGTGCCACCATACATTCAACTTTTATGTTGGTAAATAAACTCTGAAGAAGTTCTTCAAGAGTACTCAGTTATTGTCATTTTTAAGGTATGATCATGTCAAGAGAGAGAATAGACAATGGAATATAACTTCAGTAGATAGAGTGACTGTGACACAGCCCATTGCACCTTCACCTTGCTTTATTCTATCCATGTGAGGCCCCTGGTGTACTGCAGGTAGTTTCATTCATCTGAGCAGGTAAGATCCATTGTGGGGACATTTTAAATATTAACATTTTCTAATACAGCCTTTCATGTTGCAGTCTCATATTCCAACTTTCTGTAATTTTGCCGCCTGCATTGGTATTGACATGATCCTAATATACCCCATAGCGTACACTTTGACTGCTATTGCTTGGAATGGTAAAGAAACACAAGTATGTGTTTTAGGACAAAACAGCCAAGAGTTGATTGCTTTTGTAAAACAAAATCCAAAAGAATTAATACAACTGTAATTTCTGAATATGAAGTGTTTAAAGTAATGTCCTGGTTTCAAAAACAGGTATCTGCTAAGGAAGGCAGGAGCCTCCCTTAGAATAGGAAATGTAACCCCCTTCCCTCCAAATTAGTATAGGTTTGAAATTAAGGGATTTTCAGGCAATGATATGAGAAAAGGATTAACAGTTCTTTACTAATATATATATATATATATAATGAGACAGACAAACAACAAAAATGGTAACCACAACAAACAAGAACAGAAAAAAGAAAACCCACAAACGAATGAACAGTCTCTTCCCGCTCTGTTGGCAGTTCCCCTTTGGTGCAGTCACGGTCGCAGCCGGCAGGGGTGCTGGTGCTCCTGGTGCGCAGGGAGGGTGCGATGACTCCCCTGGGCTGCAGGGGGCGCTGTGGCGCGGGGTCAGCCACGTGCACAATGGCGGAGGCAGCCAGCAGGAAGGGATGGAGACAAGGTTTCCTCTACCAGTCCCTAGGGGCAGCCTGTCCTGGTGCCCTCTTTGGAAAAGAAAAAGGACCTGCAGCAGGAACCTCGGAGTAGCAAGCTGGAAGGCAGGGATGAGTAAAGTCCCGGAGTGGTAGGTGAGATGTGTCAGAAGCTCAGCAGCTCTAGCTGGAAACTGTGGGATGTTCCGGCAGGCAGGCGGGTGAGAGGGCTACAGTGCAGCAAAACCCCCGAAGCTGTAGCAGAGGTGCAGCAGGGCTGGGTAGGGCTGGCTCCTGAACCACAGCCAGGAGAGTCTGGCTCCCTGGGAGGGGAAGAGGGCTTGGGGATTCTGGGTTTTCTTCTCCCAAGACACTGAGGCAGATGGTGGACGGTCCTTTGTTTGGTGAAGCAGGATGTTAGATAGGTCCCAGTGCAACGGCTGCTCTCATGAGCAGAGCTTTACTCACGACAGAAGCACGCAGCAGGGACAGAAGCCTGCAGTGATGGCAGATTCTCCCTGGAACCACCGCAGCCTCTCTGAATTCTGAATACCCTGAAATCACGAATCTAGGAGCTGTGCTTAGCCTTTTTTTCACTAGCCCAATTCCTGCTGTATCTCTGCCCCCTCCTAGCCACACCCATCTCCGGGCCAGTTCTTTTGTCTTTCTCAAGTACCCAGCCATTATCATTCCTTAGCAACAAAAATGGGGAAAAATTCCCAAGAGAAAGAAACAAAAGGGAGAAGAATCCCAAACCCCAACAAGTAATTAAAGAAATATGCTGAAAATAAATTTATGGTAAATAATTTGACATTAGGAATAGAAGTCTCAGAGCATAATGTTGTTTATTTCTGAATAGGAATGTGAAATGCAGTTACAGCAATGTGACTAAACTACTTCCAAAGACCAGATTCTGCCTATGGTTATAGGTAGTGCATTGTGGTATCTGTAAAAGCTATCTGTAATTGTCTGAGGAATAAGTTGACTTTTATACAATATTTTATTGTCTGATACACTGGATCTCCATTGTTTTGTGATTGTATTTTTATAGAAAATTCCAAATACTAAGAATGTAAGGTGACATGTTACATTTAGTGAGCCGAACTAAATGCCCTTGAGATTCTCCTTAGCTGGTGTATGAATAGCAAAGCAGTTCAAGAATAGAGTCTCTCTCTAGGTGGAAAAAGAGATGGGTCTGTGACTAGGCATTGGGAAGACCACTGCTAATTTTTCAGGTTACAGATTTATCATACAATCTTGAATAAGTGAAATATGACTAGATTTTCAAAATTATTTGAGTCCTGAAATATGTTGTTGAATAGCTAGTGGAATTTCCAATAATCACTTTGTGTTTTATTTCTGTTACAATGCTTTAAATCTGCATTCTGTGTTTGATTTTTTCCAAGGAGCTCAGGATCACTGATTTCACAGCAAGTGAAGCATTGATGTGTTTTTGAAAATGTCAGTAAGTGTGTGTGCTTGGCTCTATTTTCTTACAGAGAATCACAGAATGGTTGAGGTTGGAAGAAACCTCTTGAGGTAATTTTGTCCAACTATCCTGCTCAACCTGAGTCATCTGTACCAGAGTGCCCGGGACACTGTTCATACAGCTTTTGACTGTCTGCAAAGTTGGAGACTCCATAACTTGTCTGGGCAACCTGTGTCAGTTCTCAGTCATCCTTACAGCGAAGAAGTGTTTCCTGATGTTCGGGTTGAACCTCCTGTGTTTCAGTGTGTGCACGTCAACTCTTGCGCTGTCACTGGGGACCACTGAAAAGAGCCTGGCTCAGTTTTCTTTACAACCTCCCTTCATGTATTTCTATACTGATTATTATCAGGTATTCTGTATTCTATATTATCAGGTATTCTGTTTTGAGCTGTCTCTTTTCTGTGCTCAACAGTCCCGCCTGTCTCAGCCTTTCCTCATGTGAGAGGTGCTCCAGTCCCCTCATCACTCGTGGTGACTGTTTGCTGGGCTGTCTCCAGTAGCTTTGTGTCTCTCTCATACTGGGGAGGCCAGAACTGGACACAATGCTCTACATGTGGCCTCGCCAGTGCTGGTAGAAAGGAAGGATCACCTTCCTCAGCATGCTGCCCACTCCCCTCCTAATGCAGCCCAGGGTACCACCAGCCTTCGTTACCACCAGGGCACAGTGCTGGCTCATGTTCACCTTGGTGTCCACTGGAACCCCTAGTTCCTCTGGTGCAAGGCTGCCTTCCTGATGGTCAGCCCCAGCAAATACTGGTGCAGGACTCTGCACTGCTTTTGCTGAACCTCTGAGGTTCCTGTTGGCTGGATCACCAGCCTGATGAAGTTCCTTTGCATTGGATGGCAGCACAACCCTGTTGTGTATCAGCCGTTCCTCACAGGCTGGAACATGAGCAAACTTGCTGAGGGTGCACTCTGCCCCATCATTAATGAAGATGTTGAATGGGACTGGACCATTTTGACCCCTGCAGTACGCCTCTTGTGGTGGGTGTAGGTGTTTGTATGATTTGACAGTACACGTGTTAAGTCTGTGGGTAAACAGTTTTGTGCTATGAGGACACAGTGTTTTAGTATTGTTATTATCACATTGTCTCAGAGTGTGTAGCGGTGCCAGAAGACTTCAGGGCAAAGGCTCTGCCCTTAAAGAATGTATAGGACTTATTAATTACTAATTCATTCCTAACAGATACATGAATCGATAAAAAGTCAAATGCATCCTTGGGTTTGAATATCAGATTTAAATAGATTTGTGCCAGGGTTTAACAGAGTAATGAGTAGCTTGTAGTACTGTTACCTTTATTACATCATCTTTATTTAAAGAGCAGAGAGCTGTTTCTGTCTAAGGCTGTACCAAGTATGCATGTATAACTGGTCTTTTAAGTCTAGCAATAGATCTAGAAATTGAGGTGTATGCAGTTAGCAGCTATGTTATAGCAAAATGGGGTCTGTTTTTCATTTATCTTATGACATTTTATTATGTTTGAGGAAGTGGTAGAATATTATAAGTATTTTTATATATTACCTAAGACAATAGGGAATCAGCCCTAAAATTAAATCATCTTGGTGCAACTTCCCTTCTTTCCTTCCTTAACTGTTCAGTTATCACAAAGCTTATGTACAACTGCCTGTTTCTCATTGATTTTGTCTTTCTCTTCCTTTTTGTAAGGCATATACAGATAGAATTTGATTTTGCAGATGCACTCTTTGTTCATATGTATTCATAGCCTAATTTCAGCAAGTAATTATAATTTGTGCTCTGTGGCTTGCTGTTGAATAGTCTGTTGTAAGCATTTACTGTTTCAGCTGTTACGGAGGACGTAGCCTGCACAGTATGTCTTTGATTTCTGATTCATTAAGAGTCGCTCCTCCAACTGGCTTTCTCATGAATAGAAGGGTGTAGTTTTATAGGTATATTCTTTGGTGCTTGTTTAAAACAGACTGTTTCACCAAATGTCTCCTGCCAGTATAGCTGTTGCTAAAACACAGAAGAGCTCAAATGTATGCAGCTGAAATGAATTCATCAGGAAACTCGAATAATCATGAAAATAAACAGTCTCAACTCTCAACCATTTTCTGAGCAAATAAAAAGGAATCACTCCTGATGCTCTGTGTTACTCTCCATGCTGCACTCAACTGCCCCCGAACCCTAGGTAGAAGCTGAGATGCCTGACAGATGTTTTTAGTGACTCCATATGCAGTTAATTTTGTGCATTAAATGCACATAAACTGTTTTAGTCATCCAGTTTCTAAAGTAAATTATTACTTTTCAAAATCATTGCATAAGTAATAACAGACTGCTAAGATACTGTGAATGCCATTTTGTTTTGCTCTAGTGGAAAATTTCTTGCTGACAAGGTCAAGCCCTGCAGTCTGAGAGCAGTCATGTGATGAAAGGCACATCCAGCAGGAGGAGAGGTGGGAGATGGACATCTACTGTTGTCTCCTTCAGAAATGAGGATTTGAAATGTGGTTTAGTTAGATTTAGGGGATAGAGCTGGCCTACCAAGTCTTGCTTTTATTGTTGTAGACTAAAAATATGTTTGGTTTAGTGTGTTTTCAAAACTGCTCCCTGTTTCTTGACAAGACTTCAATAGTTAACAGCATTGTCTGTAGTTGTCTTTTGTCAGTAATACTGTCAGCATAATCCTTACATAGAGTATATACTGATTTTTAAGGAGATTCATGCTATGTTGCACAGTAAACTGGAGGTTGCAATGGAGAAGGTGTAGCATGGCTGGTTTTTGTTTCTAGTGCAGCAAAATATTTGTGCTGTGCACTTAAAATGAGTTTGAAGATTGTGAGAAAATCTCACAATAGTTAACAGCCAATTTTCCACCATTTACCCCAGAGAACAGCTTCCTTTCAGGTGGATAGCTCACATGTAATATTGCTTTGCCCTAAGACATTTAATGTTCAGATATTTTTATACGATTGATTAATATACTTTGTTATGGAGATAGATTCTTAGGATAAAAATAATTAAGATCATCTAGGAGCCAAGTTGCTCAGTAAAGAACTAGGTAGCTACATTTTCAATGTATAAACCTACATCATTACCAGAGGTTGCTGAGAGGCTGCTGATGCCTTAATAGATAAGGTTTAGATAGATTACCTGCAGTACTAAACAATTTACTGGGAACAGAAAATGGGCTTCCAATACAGTCTAGAAATGAAACATCACAATTATTTGAGGTACTCTGTAACCGTGGAAACAATTGGGAGCAGTGACATCAGCAACAATTATGTGCTATTTTGTCTTCAGTTTATCACCAAGGTAACCAGAGCAGGTTTCCCTGCTTGAAATTTTAAGAATGTCGTGGTCTGGTATTAAATGAACATGCATGAAGCAGACTACTTAGAGTCTGTTCAAATTGCATTCTGCTTCCCTTTTAAAATGATCCTTCAGGATTTAAATTGTGTAACTCCTGTGGGGTTTTTGGGGGGGGGAGAATTTCCTTTTTTTTTTTTTTTTTTTTTCTTATGAAACAGCTGCAGGCAAAGAAAGCCTTAGTTTACTGTGCTAAATTCTCCAAATACTGGAAAGAAGGAAAATCCATTTCCTTATCAATTTCTCATTGCAGGATCCAAATACCAAGTATTGCACCTGCACACAAAGGCTGCAAATAGCACTGTGTTGGTTTTGGACAGGGGATTTATCCACAATTGAGGACACATGATGTTCCCACACTTAACTTCCTTGAGGGGAACTCTGCATTAAATCTAGTTTCACAAGAGACTTGTATTCAGTGCTGCCAGAGGAAAATACTGGATAAGTAATTCCTTTAGACATCCTGGCTATTAAACATTCTTAGTCAGCCTACCTTACATTGTGGTTATGCCAGTCAAGAATGGCCTAGTATGATAACCATCTTCATGCTTAGTCCAGAGAGGTGTTTGGTTTTTTTGCAGAGGATTTGGATAAGGTGATGTTTTAATTAAAAGTTTTGTTGCATGGTAGAAAAACTTGTATTCCCCTTTTAAATTGCTTTCTGATTGGAAAGTTATGTGGTGTCAGAGCAATAATGCTGGCAGGCAGGTTACTCAGACCATACAGTCTCTCATGTGTGTGTAATTAAATTTTATTGAGAGGTATTTTATATGAAATGGTGATGAAGTTTATCTATCAGTCATGGAGGAAAAAGAGGAGACTGCATAAAAGTTGCTTTTTTTGAAGTCTGGAACACTATCTTGGGTGAAAGCCATATCATTGTTATAAATTTTCATTCATAAAACTTTAATATTTTGCTTGTGATGTCTTAGTTTGTCAAACATTTCCTTTTTTTGAATATGTCTTTATCCCTCGATTGCTGCACATGCAAAATACGCACTTGTGTTCTGTTGAGTTATTGTGCATTTAACATGTGGTTTTGTAGGGCCATTGGTGTGCAGGCAACTTGCCATACTTGTGCCTTAGAAATACAAGTTAGAACTTAATGTTTGACGGAAAGTAATAAAATTCTGTTCTGGTTTGTAGTGCAGTCCTGAAGAAGTGAAACTTCATTACATACCATTAGTCTTGTGGGGTTCCAAAACAAACTTTATAGCCTATGGTTAATATTGGAGTTAAGTAGACCATATCCCTTCTAATGAATTGAGCTGAGTAAATTAAATTAGATTTTTGCATGAAAAAAATATAATCTCTTCACATAGTTTGATATTGCAGAGTGAATAAGATATCTTGTACATTTCACAGTTCCAGAGACTTTCATGGGATGTAATCGAAAAACAGATGCCTTTCTGAGAAATAGAATATTGATGTTCATATTTAGAAAAGGAGTTAATTCACTGAATGATAGAAGCAGAAGAAAAAGAAAGTGAACTTTTTAGATACTAGCCACTATGGCACTCCTCAGGCAGGCCTGCTAGGCCGAGGGCCTGAAGGAGAGCTACACAAGAACACACACAGACGCAGCAGGAGAGAGAGCAGGAAAGAGAGAGGGCAGAGCCCTCCGACTTTATTTATATGTTTTCACACATCACTGTGGATTGGAGGTAGAAATCACCACCTCTTATAATCTACTTGGTCAAAGTATTTGTCAATCATATTTCTCTATCTGGTATACCGGAATTCGTAAACACAGATACAATTTAGGAAAACATAGATAATAGAGAGAAAACAAGTCATGGCCATGACAGAAAAAATCTCACAAGAAAACACTGAACACTGCAAAGTCAGGGCAACAAGCCACATTCTAGCAAGACTGTAATTATCCTTAGGATCATAATGAATGTGTGTTGGTTAAAAAGTTACCAAATGCCTGTGTGCTTTGCTCTCTAAAGTAATTTTCAGAAATATGCAATAAAAAGTAATCACGCTATTTGCAAACATATTTGGTGAGAAGGAGCCATTCTTTGAAAGGTATTGATTTGCTTGTTGCAGTTATCAATTTGATTAATGATAAGATTTTATGCAGTATATTTAATCATTACTTATGATTAGTGCAGTAATAATGCATTACACATATCTGCACATTTCCTATTAACAATTAGTGACTTATATTTCTTTCCTATCACAGATGTAGTCATAAGTTAGAACTCATAAAATTTTTAAAGAAATATTTATTGGAGTAGGCATTGGTTATAAATCTTTATAACTATAGTATTCAGAGAGTTAATAATGATTTCAGTGGGTTTATTTCATGATAACGAAAGGCCATTTAGATTTCTGTTGTATTGCAACTTCTCCCAAGAGTTCCTATAGAAGGTGCAAGTTTTTACAGCTGTCATGAGGCCAAGGAAAAACTCCCAGGCATGGCACTAGATAGTGCATTCTCTGCAGAGAGACCATGTTTTACATATGAACAAACTGGAATGTAGTCAGATTAAATGACTTTGCAGTGCTAGGTTCCCAAATGTTGCAGTGTTGTTTGAAGAAACAGCAAGCAGGAAATGGAGAAAGGAAAAAGAACAGCGGGAAAGTGGTAAATAATGGTGAAGACGTGGTGAAATGGGCTGTAAGTTGGTTCCGTGCTAAGGCTCAGTGTTTATATGTGGCTAAATGTGATCCAGGGAGTGTAGGGATACAAAGCGATGACCATGTTCAAGGGCTGGGTTTCAAAGTGCTGACTTTCATGATAACTAAAGAGTCTTTACTGAAAATGTGTTTGAAGTGTGAGGACATGAGAAAATACAGACTTGAGAAACTTGAGCTGAACTCATAGATTATCCTACTTTGAGCAGGAGGTTGAAGTTGAGACCTTCTGAGGTCCTTTCCAGCCTGTATTAGTTTGTGCTGTGGGAAAAAGGTTCACTTCATCCATACAAGTGTTTCAGGAGGAATTCAAATAGTAAATAGGAGAGTTTACTTACTTACACAGTCTGAATAAACAATCACTGGACTAATTAGTCCTGTGTTGTTAGTAATTGTAATAGGTAATTGTGGCGAAAAACTTACCAGAGCCAATTTATAATCAATTTGAAGTTTATTATAGCAAGCAGTGATCAAGCAAAGACAGCGCTGGGCGGCCGGGGGAGTCTCCGCTCCACCAACGGCGCGCGCTTTCCTCTCCAGCCCCCCTTCCTTTATAGTCCTTATTTCCGGTTCTATGTGGCATCTTCACGTATCTTCTGCGGCTGCATCTCTTGTTGCTAGGGGTTCGTCCTGGCCACTCTGTGGTCGAGAGGATGAAGATAGTAGTCTTCCTCTTGGTGCTTGTTACTCAATTCTTTTCACAATTTCCTTATTAGGACATTTTACCTTACTTGTTTACTCAGCAGGATATCCTCTTGCACGCATAGGATGTTGCTTAACCGGTTTGATTAACAAAGAAGTTCCTTTGTTTATTACAGTAATCCTTAAAAATTTGCATTGAAAGCATATAGGTATAAAGGTATAAAACTGGGACTGAAGACTGAAAAAAAACCCAGGTAAAACTTGTTAAAACTAAGTGAATTTTCCAGGGCAGGTGTAATTATTTTTTCAGAGGTCTATATTTGTTTTGTTGAAAAAGTGTCAAAACTCTTATCATGTATCCAAAAAAAAGTTAAAGGCAACTTGAACGTAGCCCTGCTTATTTCTAAGGTATAAGATCGCTAAAGTATAAGAACTTTAAGACTGGCATTTTAATCTACTTGGCAAATGAATGTTGAGATCCAATGAATGAAAGCTGTATTTAAAAAAAAATGTCTGTGAGATCAGAGGAAGCAACTCTTGTGCTCTTGGAAAGGTAACACTTTTTTCTGAGCAAACCTTTCTTCAGTAGCTTGGAGAGTGACATGGGAAAGGATTGTTTCTCCTTTTGAGAGAGTTGGTATCTCTGGCATTCAGCACCACAGTCTCTGAGAGCATTAGGAAAAAAATAGTAACAGCTTTCATTTTTCTCCCTGGCTGACTAAAGTGATTGACTTTATGCAGTTTAGTTTGGTTAAATTAGCTAAAATGTAAATGCTAGGTTTCTTCATTCTCTCTATAGTTCTATCAGATTCTCTCTTATCAGACTGTTGACATATCAGTACAAGTGCTGGATAAAGATGTTTTGAATTACAATAAGAGAGATTCATTGGGCAAGTTGATGATCCATGATCTGTTGCCAGCTCCCATACACGTCAGACTTTTAGAGCAGGCAGCATCTGCTTGAACTGTCTGGGGACACAAAAAGAACAGAAAACATAACAAAACTAGAGATCTGACTTGATGAAAGTGTAATTTTCTTCTTTGTTTAGCCATTCTATGTGTTATTTAAAATTGAGTGCTCATGTCATGTTAACAAGTACGTAATCACCTTAGTTACTCATAATTAATTACTGAAAGGAAATTCAGGAAGGAAGGAAAAATTGTGTTCCGTATTAGATCCTCTATTTTTATTGTAGATGTATTTTTACTACTCTGTCCTAGTTTTGCCTCTGGGGATTTTGGTCTGTTTGTCTTCATCATCCTTTTTGTCTCTTATTTTTACTTTTTGCTTTTCTCGTTTTGTTAGTACTTTGATATTTTTCCCAATCTTGGCATTGTCTTGTCTTTCCTTTTGCCAAGATGTTGCTTCCCATCTTCAAAATGTTCCTTTGTCCTATGTTTGTCATTTGCCATTACTTTAAATTCTTCAGTTTCTCTGGATTTTTTAACTTATCCAGGAGATCCTTCTTTTCAGAGCTTACCGTAGAATATTCAGCATGAGGTGTGGGTTAAATCTTGCATTAGAAAAAAAATCATCCCTCTTCATTTTCATGTGTTCTATGATGCTTTCATGTATCAGCGCTGTAGGGGTTTATTTGGTCTCTTATTACATCACTAATTGTTTTGCTACACATTACGTGCATCATTAGTAGTTTTTACCTTAAATGCGTTTTAACTACCTTCATCCTTTCCTAGATTCCCTAGCTTGTGTGAGTCAATATTTCAATGTGAGTCCAATGTTTCAAGGAACACATGGCTTTTAAATGAGCATCTATACAGGTTTATTGGGATATGGTCTTACTGTATTATTATCATTTAGTTCTGCATGAAAGAGGGGTTTTTTTAAATTGCTGTCACAGGACTTTTTTTGGTAATGAATAAATTTTTCATGTTTATCATACTCTGTTTATTAGTCTTCAGTCCAGTTATAATCTACAGGGATTCATAAGCCATATGTGTTTACTTTTTTTTAAACAGACAAAAGTTTAAGTACTTTAGAATAAAGCTTATTGGATGGAATAGGAGAGGAAACAAATAAATTTCATTCCACATACAGTGCTCTTGCTCAGAAGGAGTATTACCTTAAATGAGAATTCCTTTTTTAATAAATGGTACTCTTACACATCTTGTACATTTCTTTAGGTTTCAGCACTTATTCAGTCTATTACTTCAGAATATTTATAATGATCCTCCTAATGGTCCATTGGAAATATGCCACCATTAACTAATGTATTCCCTCTGCAAGTGTTTATTTCAGAACTAGACTGGAGGAGCTATCAGAATAATACCAGTTCATACAGTACTAAACTGAAAACCATAAGTAAAGTTTGAGTCATAAAATACAAAGAAGGTGTAATCCTTACTTCCTTTGAAAATGCAGGTTTTAAGTGCTTGCTTTTGCTGAATGTAATAATTGAATTGCTTGTTCAGTACCAGCCACATCAATCCTCTGGTAATAAACTTCCTTGTGGGGTTACTGTTAGGTTTATTTGTATTTCTATAGAGCCTCAACTAAGGAAATGCTCACCTTTGTGAAATGGAAGAATAAGAAGGTGTCTTCCTCTTTGGAAATAAGAGCTAAATTAGACAAAGAAATTAAGGTAGAGAAGCAAAAGTGGAAAAACCACTTGTGTGGTTTTGTGAAGCAAGTCCCCCTTTTTGTAGGAGCAATGTAGTGAAAGCATTTTATTGTTGATGGAAAGAAGGCCCCAAAAAGCATGTCTCAGTGAGCTGAAAAATCACAGGTACCCTGTTCCTTATGCCCAGGGCAATATGGAGCCTAATGGCAGAGTCACCATGGTATGACAGAGCCTTTGCTCTGCTTCGGCCTCCTGGGGGGAGAGGGAGATCTCAGCAGGAGCACAGAGCCGTGGTACACTGTTCCATGTAAGACTCCAAATGGTCTAGTTCTTCCCTTGGCAATCTTCCTATGCTTAAAAGAAACAGTCTGTAGCATCCCTCTGTGTCTTTCTTCAGCCAACTTTTAGCTTTCCAAGAGTGGATCTGCTTCACTGGGAAGTGCCTTCAGGCAGGTGACCTACTCAGGCCTCTTAAACTGGCTAATGTACAGTGGGAGTTTGAAACAGGTACAATTTAGGAATCATTCTTAGAAATTTACCTCTGGGGTTTTCCCCTTCAGATATAAGAAGATATTTTACTTTCCCATAAATTTCTACAAATATGCTGTGCAACTGCAATGTTTTAGTATTCCAGCTACAGAAGTGTAGTGTCTAGACACCACCATATGTATTTCAGTCAGGCACAGAAGTATTGCTGTCCCATTTTCATGTCTTTGGCAACTGACATTCTTCTGCTTTGCAAATTCACAGAGCAATGATTTTAATAGAAAAGCAAAATACTACATTGCACTAAAGATGAGAACTGGTTATAAATAAAAATTGTAACTATTACTTCCCCTGTTTCAATTGCTGTTAATTTGCTTGTGCCACTTTAACTCTCTGAAACTTCTGTAAATAAATGAGATAACAAAGCATAATTATAAGTCAATTATGCTAAATTTTTGGTTGGAAGCTTGACCACTGGAATGCAAAGCTGTATGTTTTCTCCTCCATCCAAAACTATTTCTGAAATGAAATACTTGTTTCTTTCTCAGTGATGCCAGAAACTGAAACTGAAGAATAAATGACAGAAATAAATGATGCCTTGTCAAGTCCTGAAAAAGGCTAATGAAACCTTGCAGCTACCAAATCTGACTGAAACCAGTAGCCTGTGAATTGCAGTGTTCAAGGGAAAAAGTCAAAGATAATCCAGATGTTCCCAAGCAGAACACTTTGCAATATTTTTTCATCCATTTTCTTTCTGTTTGTATGGACAAAAAAATTGCATAACTGAGATTTGGTTTAACACATATTCTGAAGTTTATTATTTGACCTTCAAGATAATTTAGTGTGCTTAGCACATTATTTCTGTCCGTACTCGTTACTTTAAAGGTGGCATTTATGAGATACATTCCATTTGGAATCACAGACTGTTCATGTGATGGGGTTTCTTATAAAGTTTCTTTTGACAGCCTCTTTATAGTCTTCCTGAAGCACTTTTCTTTTGGCAATGCATAAAGTGAATCTTGACAATCAAGGAGATTGTGCATAATTCTGGAACTGACTAGCTTTTACCATTTATTTTTGCTCATTACTTTTCTGCCTGATTAACTATTATAAGCAGAGGACTTGTGAATGAATCTTTATTTAAGTGTGCTTTAAAGCGCTAGTTGATATTTCGTTCATTGGTGGGTTTGCATTTGTTTTGCAGTTGAGCCCATATTTCATTGTTAATCTGCTAAGTCACCTACTTAGTGGCAGCAAAATTAACAGTCTTGTAAAAACATACGCAAAAAGAGGCAAAGGCGTATTTATGTGTTATAGAATACATAGCCATAATTCTCTTCTGAGAAAGAGGGAAAACAGGTATCCAAATTGCTTTTTACTAGATCAGAATCCTGTATTACAAAAATAACCTCCAAACCCTAAAAAGCAGATTACTACCCTTGACCTTTTCAGATAATTAGATTCCTGCAGTCTGTTTATTTTCCAATTCAATATAAATTTTTCATAGGCTGTTCGATTGAGTCCAGACTCCTGTAACTGTGTAGAGCCTATGGAGAATTTCAGTGAAGAGGGAATATCAGATAACTCTGTTTCTGTAATTAAAAGATAGTCAAATACTTGAGCAATAAGAATATTTTTGTTCAGTAATGAGGCAGCAGTGTCTTGTGTTCTGCTTGCTTTTAACTGATTCTTTTCCCTCAGTGTAGATTTTGGTCTTGGTTTAAAGCAGCATAACCTTGTTTGAATTAAGGTGCTTACACATTATTTGAATAGATATATGCCTTTGATAATTCTAAAAGAGAAGTTGTTGAAGTTGTATGTTAACAGTTTTGAATTAGATATTTACAGGAGAAAAAGAGTCCTTGGAGAAAAGGGAGGGGGAGAGTCAGAAAGGAGATGACACTGTTTAGAAGTGGTCAGTTGCTAGTGAAAATGTGTCTGGAGAGCAAACTCGGCAGGAGCATACTCCTTCTTCCCCCTTTCCTCAATTTTTCTTTTCTAGGATGTACTGTATCTTTCATTTTCACAGAATAAAGGTGATTTTACCAGTGTTCCCTAGGGCCTCAGGCAAGGGACATTACTGGAAAACTTTCCAGTCTAGTAAGGACCTCTGGTTGCTCTCTGTTATTGGCTGTTCAAGCTGACAGCCCTGAAATAACAAACAGTAATCTGAGGGCAACTAAAAGAGACTTCAGGGCCTTGGGACAATTGGTTGAAGGATCAGGAGCACACGTAGTGATTTTGTCGATCCTTCCAGTAGCAAGGAATAATATTGATAAGAATAGGCAGATCCATCAGGACAATGCATGACTGAGACTGGTGTAATTGGAAAACTGTGAGTTTTTTGACCATGGAACGATCTGTTCAACACCTGATCTGCTGTCACCTGAGGTTTTGCACCTTTCTCAAAGGGGAAAAAGAGCTCTAGCACAGGAGCTCGTGAGGGCTCATTGAATTTAGCTTGAAAGAGGGAAAAGGAAAATACCAGGCTTGCTAGTGATGAGTAATGGGATGGTGTGTCAAAACTTGAGAAAATTAATACCAGTGGGATTCCTCAATCTGCTTCATGAGATGTTGGCTACAAAGTACACCACCTGAAATGTTTATTATACTAGTGCACACAGCAGAAGCAGCAAACAAGAGGAGCTCGAAGCTTTGGCCCAGTCCTAGAGATTTGACATCACTGGCATAATTGAAACCTGGTGGGATGAGTCCTCTGACTGGAATGCCCTGTTGGATGGTTACAGGCCCTTAAGGAGGAATAGGCAAGTTGGAAGGGATGGGGTTTGGGGTGGCATTGTATGTAATGGAAGGACTAGAATGTGTGGAGCTCACGGTTGGCAATGGCACAATTGAGAGGCTCTAGATAAGAATCAAGGAACAAACAGATAACGTGGATGCCATCCTGGGAGTCTGTTGTAGACCTCCTAGCCAGGACAATGATGCTAATGAGTTATTCTTTGAGGAAGGGACACTTCCAAGTCAACTGCCCCATGTCCTTATAAGGGACTTCAACTTTTCCAAAATCAACTGGGAGCACCATATAGCTGGTACAAACCAAGCCAGAAGATTCCTGAAGAATCTAGGTGACAACTTTATGGAACAAGTCCTAAGGGAGTGGACTCAGAAGGATGCTCTCCTTGATCAACATAGAGAATCTAGTGAGCAAAGTAGAGATTGGCAGTATGGAGGATTTTGTTCTGATTCTCTACTTCTGCAAGTCTCTAGTTTCTGTCTTAACTTTACAGAGCTGATTACACTACACTGCTTCCTGCTGAGTGGACTTTGGTGAAATATATTACTGGAAGTCAGTTGAATTTAAGTGAACTTTAGTAGGAGATGGATGAATAGGAGAATGTTTAGGGTCTGAATTTTTCTTTCAGATCAGTGAACACCTCTTATTGATTTGAATGGGCCACAAACCAAGTGTATCAGGAAATCTTCTGAGCCCTTTTGAGAATTACCTGGTTATTTTTGGAGGATTATCCAAGATGGAGAGTCCTGCTCTGGAGCAGCAGGACTGTAAAATTTTATGAGAAAGTATGAGGTATTAATTATTGTCAATTATTAATGTATTTTAATAAAAATAATTCTTTTTCTATAACCTTTTGTAAGGAAATATTATTATTATTATACATGGTTGTTTTTATCCTTTTTCTTTGGCCGCTTCACTTAGTGTTTTGAAATATGCATGAAAAGCGTATTTTCATGTAGAAACTAGCTGTGTATAAGCCTAAGAAACTGTCAACATAACTATAGTCTCTTCAGTGTGCTAGAAGAATAGTTCACAACATATTTGTGTGGGGTGGTGATTGTCAGAGCCTGTACATGGTGACAGGTGTTGGTTGTTCATCTGCTAATTTCTCATTAGAAACAATGTGGTAGGTTGATCACTTGCAGTTTGGTCATTGGAAGCACTGTCTGGATTTTTGTTGATAAAATGTATGACTATGTTTACTGAATTAGTTTAAAAAATAGTAGATGTGTTTTCGGTTTTTAAAATTTTGTCATAAATGAAAATATTTGTTTTCTCATTACCAACAAATATCTATTATCCATGATCTGTAATTAGGTTCACAGTTTAACGAAAAGGATGAATGGTGCTCACTGGACTGCATCATTGGCCTTACTGTGGTAAAATGACCAATTTTGTCTCACCAGCTGTGACTTTGGAGGCAATGACTTTGGAGGCAGTTTGAATGACAGGAACACATAAAGCTCTACAGATTAAAATATTTCCAGCATACAGCTGTGTGTGTATCAGTCAGAATTCAGCAGTAGTTCTTGCTTGGTAAGCTTGCTAGTATCTTCTTGTCCTTAGAAAGAACCTTGTTGCCTTGTTCCCCTGTATGGGTGTGTTGTACAGTCTCAAGCCTTCATTCTTTACTGGAGCAAAACTCCTAGTGAAAAACAGCATTTATATGACCATTGAAAGCACTGAATACAAGGATAGAAAAACTGCTCACAAGGGCAATGCATCTGCCTAAGGAAATAGAGCATGTAGTTCTGTGACTAATTATGAATTATAGAAAGAACTAAAGGAAAAAAGACAAAGTTGGGAAATCAATGGTTGATTACTCATCTTGCATCAAAAGAGGACATTTTCAAAAGACAAACCCAATTATAGTTGCTTTTTCCAATAATATTCCTATCTACTTCTCACAATTTCCATCATGTTTAATAGAAAATAAGACTATATTGTGTTTCAGCTTCTTATACATGTGGCAATGATGATTGAAAGATTGAATGCAGAGTGTTCTGATTTTATATGAAAGGAGTAAGTTCTGTCGGCAAGCTAACAAGATGTAGCTTTTCAGTTTTTCTATGAATGTGTTTTGAGTGCTGCAGAAATAGCCAGGTGTTGGTGTAATGCAATGATGTTGGCTGGTGCAAGTACATAAAAGCCACAGAACTCCATATAGTAGAATTAACATAGTCTAGAATCCAAAATGGCCCTAGTTTGAGCCTTGAGCTTAAGTAGTCAGGCAAGGGTTGTTTCTCTGTGGTTTCACATCTGATGATGCAGATGAGTTGTTTTACCTTTTCTCTTTAATGAGATGTGAATCAGGATATGAATTACAGGTATCTTAATGGGTTATTAATTTCAACTGCAAAAGACCAGTTGTGCTAACAAAAAAAGTTTGGAGTTACCTTTGCACACCTGCCTTTTCCTGTTACCCTAGAACTTAGAGTCTTTAGTGCAGAAGTCCACCTCCGGAGGTGCCATGGAAGCAGTGGTGGTTTTGGCTATCACCATGAAACAGTTTCTAGTGTTTTAGGCAAAGTGAAGGTTGGAAGCTGACGCTCTTATGCCTCTTCCTGCAAATCATTTATTCACATGATGCCAGAAAACAATGGACTGATTTTTTACTTTGTAGTTAAGGTAATGTTTTTCATAAAGAAACCAATGTAATTTACAGGTGATAATGAATTAAGGTTTTGGTTTTGTTTATCAGCTCAATTTTACAGATGGTGTCCCTGAAACATCAATTATAGTGGTCTGAGTATGGGATTGAAGGGTTTTGCTACAAAAACACTAAGAATAACATAGTATCTTCTATCAACAAATACGAAAGTAGGAAGCTCAGGGTAACATCTGGAGTTACTACTTCCTTGGTTATGTTGATTTGGGTCAGCCAAAGAGAGTAGCTATTGGTGAGAGCTTAGTAGCTTAGTAATTTGTTAGACAAAATATATTCGGTATGGTTAAAAAGATAGCTTTCTCCATTAATCATTAACCTGCAAATGACAAACTGTATTTCCTGAATGCCATCTACTCTGCTGATCTGTCCTTCCATGATGAAATCCCACCTGTTTCCATCATAACATCTGCAACTAATGTAAAGTATCTTTGTGTCTTTTTTCAGAAAGTTCCTTGTGAGACTGTTAACAAAGCCTCCAAACCATATGCTTTTTGTCAGCACCATTGTTACCTTCTGGAAAGCCTTTTGGAATGTTGCGAACAGAAAAGACAAAACTGCATATTTCATTAATAGTAACTGACCTTTTGAAAAAGCAAATTACTTTGCAATGAAATTCAAAACTTCACAGTAAATATTCAGTAGACAGGGCTAATATAATTCTAAAAGGAAATACACTGTACTTCACAGTACAATGGAAGCTGGTTGTTCATCAGGATCCAAAATGTCAGCTAGAGTACCATTCCTGCAATATAGAGACTGAAACATACACGAACCCCAGCTGGCTGTTTCTTAAAGCTGTTTGCAGAGGTCACCTATGTAGAATGTCTGGACTGATAACCATTTTTATTATAGACAAAGTATTTTTAAAGTTTACCTTTCTTTGATATAGGATTTTTTTTCTAGAAGTATACCTAGAAATAGTTTTCTCTTTTTTTGTGCTTGTAAAAAAATCAGATTCAGTGATGTGCATGAACAAATGAGCCTGGTAAAGGGGAGACAACACTGAAATGTTATTGTCATTGAAAATAACTAATCATATCTTTTTTTCTCTAATGATAAATTTGCTAAGTAATGCACATCTCAAACATTCCGGATTTCTTCACTTCATGAAGAAAATTGTATTCCCTTAGTCTTATGAAGCAAAAGAGGAAGGTAATAAGATAAGTCATCTCAGCGAACTTGTCAGCCTGCAGTGTAACTGAATTAGTTTAAAAAATAGTAGATGTGTTTTCGGTTTTTAAAATTTTGTCATAAATGAAAATATTTGTTTTCTCATTACCAACAAATATCTATTATGGCTGCATTTGTTTTGAAAAGATACAGATGGACGAAAGTGGTTGATCTGTTACAAAGCCACATTGCAATTTTTTTCAAACCACTTTGCTTGTATTTTTTAGAGTAATTGTTAAATGGAACTAATTTTTCAATGAATATACATGAAAAACTCATGACTATTGAACAAAAAAGCACTAATTTATGTTGCTTGTGCTGTTTTCCTTTTTGTTTTGTGAGATGTTTCCAAGCAGTGTTATTCTGTGGAATGTGGCCACAGTATAAACTATGTGATTTGTGATACAATCCAGAATATAATTGTGTGATACAATCTAGAGTATTATTGTGTGTTTCTGCTGTAGAATAAGTATTACTGTGATTGTTTATCCCTTCCAGTTCAGTAATATGTGACCCTCAAATGCAGCAAAACATAAATCATCAAGGTTTCATAAAACACAAGTTTTATCTTAAAAAGTTAAATTAGGCTTCAGTACTTAGCAAGTTTTAAGCTGCAGAGGAAACCTCCAGAGGATAACATAGTATAATATAATATATGATTTTATGAACAATTCCTGCTCTATTATAGTCCACTTAAATTTGAGCCTCTTAAAATATGGTTCACTTAATGTGACCTATTAAGTCTTGCTTTGTGTGTTTATGTAATTAAACTGTAACAGAAAAAAATTGGGAAGGAAAGAAACTATATGTCAAATATCATGGAACTTATCAGAGTAAAACAAAATTATTTTTACGAAGACCATCTTACTATGTAATGTAAAAATACTGTCTGATAGATGTAAGTTTAAAAATAGCATCTGTTTTTAACAGTTGTAGCATTTACAGTGTCATCTAAACTGGGTATACATGGAAACCCAGACTGAAAATCCTACAGGTTGTTCTTATCCATGCTTTAAGAGTTTTGATTAGAATAAGTGATCTTGGGCAAAGGGTTAAAGTGCTTTGATGGCTAGGTTTATACTGTGTTTTCAGTCAGGCTGAATTGAAAGGGAAATGTTGGGAACTACACTGTGAGCTACATTGACTACCAATTTCAGTGCTATTGACGTAAAAGGAGAAGGACATGAAAAGAGCTGTCAGTGAATAAGCAAGAGCAAGAAAAAACCAACAGGCATCTGAAGGCAACACATAGACATTTGAGTATTACTTTCTCAATTATAATTTTCTCCCTGACGGAACCAGTAACATCTTTGATGATTATCTGTGAGATAACATTAACATTTTAAACCTCAAATCTTTGTTTTTCAGAAACCCTCCACCTACTTTGCTACATCCTGAAAAATGGTGCAGAGGATTCAACCATTTCATTTCACAGTGAGTTTTATTTTCTTTTAAAAACGGTTTATTCAGTAAGACCTATGTGTACCAATCTGAAAGAATTTTCTTATGGAGTTGTTGCTTTTGCAGGTTTTTGATTACAGTTTTCTTTTCATAGACTCTAGACCATGCCTCACATTTTGAAAGCTTTACAGCACAGTTTGATGATCTTATGTAATTTTCCTCATTTAAGTGTCTCTCGATTTTGATGGACCTGGATCAGGTTTATAAAATATACCTGATTTCCTTGGTGGTTTTCCAGTGAAATTTTGTGTTGAGGAGAAAAAAGGATTAGTGTAAATGACTGCTGGTCAATTTAAAATCAGAATTTGAAAGATAAGGAAAATAATTGCCTTTTTTCCACTTTATTAAGGTCCAGTATGTTGTATACCCAATATATGTAATTGAACACCAATAGTACCAAGAGCATAATGAATGCAGCTGTCACCAAATGAAAATATGCTCTTTTTTTATTTTTTCCTTTTTACAGTGAAACTAGGAAATCACAGTTTAGTAGTTGCTAGCATTATATTCAAAAATCTTACTGCAACTTTTATGAGTGATTTTTAGTATTCTTCAGTATTTCGTTGAAACCTATTACAGCCCAAATGGTGTAATGTGGGGAATACTATTATAACACCACTTGTCAGTACCGACTTTTCGAGATAGGTTTGTAAATATGCACATCTGCATTTTGAATCTGTTCAGTTTCTTGGTATATTCAATTACTTGTAGAGTACAACATCCCTGCTTGATACTTTTCTCAGCTAGTTGTGTAATAGTATCTTTCCATTTTAGAAGAAGTTAAAAATAAAAACACTAATGCAAATTTGATTAGTAATCTGTGAAAAATACTGTTATTTACTATGTTGAGCTTTAACCTGACAGGAAGGTGAGATAAAGTGTAATGTTTGATCTACAGAGGAAGGTCATTACTATTATTGCTGCAACTCAGCAAGGTTCTGTAACTCAGAATCTCTTCCATGTAGGTAGTAGAAGTACATTCCTCTAGAGCAGATTGATCTAAATTCTGGTTCTCCACAATCCATGTCATTGTTGATGTCATCATCTGTGATCTATGGCAGATTCAGTGTTTAAGTACAAGGGTAATCATGGATTAATTTCATTCTATTATAAAAAACTGTTGGTTGTACTGTATTTAAAGGCTGTAGTCTGTATTCTGGGGGACAAGCACTGGTGGATTATATTCCACTTGTGCCTGAGAAAGTCACTGCACCTGGTAAATAAAATTACATTCCTGTGTCAGCAATATAGTGCATTAACCTTCAACATTGTTATGTAAGTTTTTCTTTCTTGGTATCTTCCCTTTTAGAAGTCTCTGATGAGCTTGAGAATAATACAAAAGTTAAGTTAAACATTTCTTAGCATTTGTTCAGTCCTTTAGTTCAGCATGCACTGTTCATAAAACAAGTCAGATGTTAGTACTTTATGGCTAAACCTGTTTTTTATCTTGTCCTTTGAGTTTTTGATATCTTCAAACTGTATTTTTAATCACATGGATTATTATTTACTTTTGCTTAATTACTTCCTCACCATCAGCTTTTGCAAGATCTCAAATCTTGCTTTTCATTTTTACAGTGATGTACACAATGAAGTACGGAAATATGCTCATGCATGGTTCTCTTAACATGGAGAAATGCTACAATTTTAATAAATACTCTATGTTACAGCTGCCTGTAAGAGAATATTGAAATTGAATTCTCTCTGATGTTGTATTCTTGGGCATGTGTTAGCAAAGTTGTTACGATACAGAGGTTGCAAGATGTTTTTATGGAGGCCTAGATTTACATTAGTAGATTTTCTAGAAAAATTTAGATAATGAAACATTGGATCATACAATTGCAAACCTTCTAGCCTTTACTGATAATTCAGTCATTTATATTCATTAGTTATGCATTTGTTGATACCTGCCTTGTGACAGTCTAGTTATGATAAATTAAAAGCAGTGATTGTATAAATTTCATACTGCCTTTTATCCATATGTTAGGACCTTGCCTGATGTTTCTGTCACCCTTGTGATGAGTGGTTAGCTTTTGAATAATTTCATTATCTACCTCCTTCTTGATGCTAACATCATTTGCATAACAAGCTTATCTATTCAGGTTGCAGGCCAGACCTGTGTACTGACCAAAACTGAGCATGAAGCTTTGGCTAAGCTTTTGATTTCAGTTTGGTTCATGCATAATTTTGTTTACATCAAGATTACCAAACCTGTCCACTGTATTTTTTTTCACCCCACATTCCCATCCCTTGAAATGCCATTGTTTCAAGAGGCTTTTTTTTAATAGGTGGTCTCTAACCTATTACAGTGATTTACAACATGCCTAAACTGGAAGTTTCATTGTTGGTAACCCTTTAAGTTGTTAAAATACTGATCACATATTTTCCAGAAATGAAGTCTATATTTTTAACTATGATACTAGTCCCCCAAGAGATGATGATTTTGCAGCAGCAATTTAGTCAAATGTAGTATTTACGAAATCTGAATAGAGAGTGTTAAGATAGTTTTTAGCTTGGTGAGTCTATGTTTCTATTCCCAGCACTGTTGACCTTGACTTGAGATGAAGGCTGTAATGTGTTGTTCACATAAGGATTTTTACAATGAAGATAGTGAATCTGAGTTAGAGATTTTGTTTTAAAAAATTACAGAGAAGACACAATTTCAGCTCTCATCTGTGGCAGCAGCCTAATTTTGTATTTGGTATCTACTAAGATACAGGCAGCACATGCATACTTCTAAAAGGACAATAAAGTTCTTGTATGTATTTTTATCTGTACTACTGTGATTGTGCATGAAAAAATTGGCTCTCCAGTTGTAATGTGAGAAATAATTAATTATCTTTATTTTATCTACACATCAACAGGGTTTTTACAATTTCTATAAGACCATGTAAACTACCACAGCAGTGACAAATAATTTTCTTGGCCCTTTAAAGCTTGACTGATCTCTAGGGATAAATAGAAGAGTTAATATATTCTTGTAGCAGAAGAATACAATAACTTTTATTTACATTACATCACAAAATGGTAATTTTAATTAAAATTAGTAGTGGTATCTCCAGAGACAGACATTCTCCTTTTAAATTTATTTAACCAATGATTAGCTATTATGGTTCTTTGAATTAATTAGTCATTCTTGAGCTGGAGGGAATTAAAGAATTAAGAAATTCAGTAAGTAATAAAGTCAAAATATGAACTTAAGGATTTATGGTCACATTTATCATCAGAATGTAACTTTTAGCAATGACATTGCAAATACAGTAAAAATATAGGTGTTTTGTCATGATAAACTCACTTTTTTGTACTCAGTTTAAACACAGCTTAGCAAGCTGAATTTCATATTGATGAGTCTACATTCAGAGTTATTCAGTTAAGAGATCATCTAGATTATTTAGGTTTTAAGTGGTCTATTTATATTTAATTTCTCTGAATGCATATAAAGTTTTTTCACAAGCTAAGCAATTGTTTGGTGACATTCTGTTCATATTACATAAAGAACATTTTACTGTTTCTTTCACTGAGAACATGATATGCATTTGACATAACTTATTAATTTCACAGTGTCTGGGATGGCAAAGAGGTCTGGAAATGTCGGAAAGATACAGATTGAGATGTGTAAGGTCACCACCAAATCTGTACATTTTTGCATCTCGTTCATTGATGTAGACTCTCAGAACCTGTCTACAGATGAACTTGAAATACTAGATTGTAGTACCTGAGAAAAGATCTCCACCACTTTTGAACATTGCACGAAACATATATATTTATACAGAGGAATGGACATACATAATGAGTACAGCTGTCTTCTACTTTCTGATGAGCAGTTGTGGTAAAACACTTGCCTCTAATCAGCTGAATGCTGTAGTGTCACTGTGGGATAGGTACCTAAGGGAGAATATCTGGTACACATGCAAAACCCACTTTTTCTAATAAAAAGCTTCAGTTGTACAAGGTTCTGAAGGAGTTTTATTTTTCTGGGCCTTCAAGGACAGACCAAAGAAACAGAGCAGACCAGTTACTGATGAAAGGCTATTCATCAATTTCATCAAACAATAAATGTAAAAGTGTATTTGTAGTTTTGAGATGCTCTCTAGGATTGTTCTGATTGTATTTCTGTTGTCACTGGTAAAATTTCAAAGATTTCAATATGAGCAACTCTCAGACCCATGCTAAAGAGCTGCAAGAGGTGCCACTCCATAGAGTTTCTGTTGTTTGTGCTCTAAACCATGTATATGAGCCAAAATAAATTGTAATGCTTACTCAGCCCAAATAAGGCTGGGAAACCTGTTACAATTTTTGAAGATTTAGAAGAGGTAAATGTATTTACTGCACCTAATTTTACATTTTCAGTGCGATAGAATCTTTGTTATGTTTCAGATATGTGCTCTAAATTATACTATATGGTGCTTGATGTTGAACATTAAACTGAAAGAAGATTTATTAAGAAAAGAGGTGGTGGTGACATTTCAGTCTTTTAGTATTTGTCTCATTCTTAGGGAGGAATTGTAATTTACAGCATTTGCTACCAAAAGGCAGATCAATAATGTTATAAATGTGTTCTGACCATCAGAATTTATACCATGCATGCAATGATTGAGTTCTTTGTCATAAATTCAGTCTTTCATCCTGATATCTGATTGTAGCAGAATGAGCAGTAAAATCCTTATTATTTATCATGGGATGCTGTGCAAGACAGGAGACCTATTTAACCTACACACATAACCCTAGTGCCAAGCATTTACTTTTTGCAAAGGGACAGCTATATATAGTCCTGAAGATAAGGTTATTTCTATCCTGTGAGTCCTGCTGAATTAGGACTGAAAACAGAAATGCTGTTGGCAAAGCTGTCACAGTTTTTTAGTTCACTTTTGCAAATTAGTGACCTGCAGCAGTGGGGGTTGGGCAGGCCTGGAAGCAGAAAGCAGGGAAGTGTCAGAGAAGCAGGCACATTCCTTCATCTTATTACAAATGTAATTCATGCAATGTCTTCTCCACCTCTCTGCTGCATGTAGCTGACCAGTGCCTGCCACAGCTACATGTGGTACAGAGGTGGAAGGAACACTCAGTTACAGAGCATTTTAACCAGCTATAAAAATCTCAGAGATTGTTATTTTTCCTTCCTTGACTGGAAGGTTTCTGACCCAATGTATTTGGCCTAGATGATCTTGCTTGTCAGTGTCTGTCCTTCCATTTCTCTAAGCAGGGGCATTCAAACCAGCTGAGGTCATGGTCTTAATTTCATTTATCTTGCATCATGAAGCAACCTTGTGATGTAAGTAATCAGGCAAGTATGTGGAGTGAAAAAGGTCTCAGAACCTAGAAACCTCATTCTCCCTGCTTAGGAGAGGGTAAGCTCCCTCCTTTCAAGAGGATATGACCTTACTCTTTCTCTTCTTCCTCTGGGAAATTTCCACTCCAGATCCTCAGCTGAGCCACTCTAGAACCTCTCTATCTTTGGGGGCAGTCTGGTAACTGTGTTTTCTGAGACAGGAAGGATAGGATCTTAGCACTCAGGATGACCTGAAGTCTGGTTCAAGACCCTGGAAAGCTCTTTTATATTACTAGCAGAGTCCTGGAAGGATTCCTGACTGCTAGACAGCAAGTACCTGTGCAAGGAGTTAAATATGTGGAGGGCGGGGGAGAATGGTCTAGAGCTGTGAGAGGAGCAGGCGATGGGCAAAGCACCCAGATGAGCCAGGGGGTGGCAGGGAGGTAGGGACCAGAGGAGTGGCAGTGAGCACTTCAGCTAACAGGTAACAGTTGAACAGCACAGAGACTTTTATACCACTGTCACCCAGAGGCTGTTGTGTGAATTCCCCAGCTCTAATACAGTCTGATGCACATAATTTCTTCCAAATATTAACCTATGTATCTTCTGTGCATGTAGATGTTGAATAGTTGCTTGATGTCTGGTTGGATATTTGGCTTATGAGACAAAATGAGTTCCAGCAACACAGTTCTAGCAGACAAATGATCAGAAAATGTAGCATTTACAAAATGTGGTAATTTAAAAAAACAAAATACTGGCGATAAATCATAATGTGACTATGCTGTGAGAGCTGTAGCTGCTTAATTTCTTCCTTTTTAAAGAAAGTGCTTGGGGTCAAATAGATCACAATAGATCTGATGAAAGAGAATTTCTGAAAGAAAGAACTGCTGCTGCTCTGCTTAGGTTTGGCTGCAACAGTGAGTGACGTTAGTAATTATTTTTCTATTTCTGAACACACAGGAGACTTAGACCACCACAGCAGTTCTTAAGAAATCTGTTTCTTTCCGTTTATTCATTAGTAAATATTAGCTCATGAATGCCGATAAATATCTCTCCTTTGCAGTCATCTGATTCGCTGCTTGTGAAATGGCTGTTTACACTGTCGAGACCCAGCAATTCCAACAATGTTATCACCCGAGTGCAAGCAGCCAGTGAATTTTTAGAGGCTGTCTCAGATGGGCCTATGTGGATGGGAGGCTGCTCTTATCCTCTGCTAATAAATGCTTCATCTTTGCTTGTAATTGTGGCAGAATGGAAATGGTGCTTAGGAGCCTGACTGTGAGATTGCAGCAAATGGCTGCAACCTATGTTTAATGTAGTGACGCTAATGAATTCTGAGAATTAATTTTCAGCTAAGAAAGGATGATGGAAGATACTAGAATTTCAGATTAGATAATGGATTGACTTTTGTCAAGGCAAACATACATTTTTTTTAATCTCTACTTACTTAACCTTTCTATTATTATGGATCCAAAGAAACAGCAGACCAAATGTGATACTTTCATCATACCTTATTTGAAACCCATCTTGTAGTAGATTTGCTAGTCAATTTACTCAGTTCAAACTAATACACCACCTTTTCTTTTTTCTTTTTTTTTTTTTTTTTTAATTTCCAGGAGCAAAACAAATTGGCTGAAATTGCAGGTGCAGCACATTTACTAGTTTTATGAATAATTGCGGCATCGTTGATGTTTGACAGTGCCTGAGCTAACTGTCCAAACTGGTCTTAAATGAATGCTCAGATGAAAAGCTGAAGATGTTTTAGTTTTCTCATTTCCTCAGAAGCAAATCCTTCATTAATTAAGGCTTTTTAATGTTGTTTTTCACTTGTACAATGCACACACCGATTTCAGAATATTTTGTGATGAGTGAAATTGTAAAAGCTGTTTTGTTACTGTACTCTTTCAAATGTTAATATTACTGAATTTTTGTTTATTACATCTTGATTTCTTTTTTTCTGGCCTATATGTTAGTTACATCTCCTTACTGAATTTACTGGCAACTTTGAACTCAGACATCCATATAATTAACTTTTCCTCACCTTATAATTCTATGTCAGAGTGCAGGTCAGTAGAAAACCTTTTGATAGTTCTCACCTTTGTGCTGGCTTTAAAATTGTAAGAGCTGATATTCTATAATCATTTTTTTTCTGAAGAGCATTAGAGTATCAATACTGCGTCCAGTAGGATGACAATGACTCCTTACTGAACACCTGCAGTGACACTGGCAGTGATGCATCATTTTTCATTAGCACTTAGGTGGTGACCCAAGAATTGTTATTTTACAAATGACGTTGACTAAGAAAAGCAGCAGCAGCAGCAGGCATTCATGTTGCACCAAAAGCAACACAGTTGAACTGACAGTGTGTAGAAGCAGAATATTAATAGGTCTTTTCTACATAGAGAGGAATAAGGACAAAGGAGTATGCACTGAGAAGCATAAGGGCTATGTTTTCAGTGTCACATGCCAGCTTACCATCCTACATTCCATCACAGCAAGCCTGGTGAGACATCAAATTGGCACTGAATATCTGAGTACCCACTGAGCCCACAGTACTTAGAGTGACTAAGCTGCAAGCTGTTTCCTGCATTTGAAACATAGTAAGGAGTAATTTCTAGAAGTGACTGTCTCAAAACTTGTGCTATTTAGAGGTAAAGGAGAGTGTGTGCCATACACACTTCAATTCCCTATGCCCTGCCTGGTCTTTCTGCTGCTGTGTTTTTAAAGTGCTAGGAACTTTCCATTTGACATGATGGATTAAACAGACTCCAGTGGAAATGTTCATTCTCCTGTCAGCCTCTTCCCTAAAGCTGAAGTACTCATGCCCAAAGTTACAGGCATGAATTTAAGCAGCTCTCCCTCAGCCTTGCACAGCTGTTAGTTACTAGCTCTCAGCTTTGTTGTGTCATCTCATTAACCACCTGAAAGGACTCTGTTCTTCCAATGCAGGCACAAACTTTGCCCAATAGGAGGTGTGCTCTGTCTGAGCTTGGAACAGAGAGTTTGATCACAAAGTCATGTTGATGTGTCTTGTGTCATTAACTTAGTCATCCTGCAATTTAACTAAGTTGTGATTGTGTTTCAAGTGAAATCCTACGTGAACACAGACTGCACCAATATCCTACTATCAAAGAATGAAGGCAGCATTTATATGAAACAATAGATAAACATTGATTGTTGCAAAGGCGGAGCAGATTATGCAACAGAAGCAAAGACAATCCTAAAGATCTCCAAGAACCCCTCCTTCACAGAATTTACCTGTGCTCATTAAAACATCTGCCAGACCTAAAAAGCTTATATTTCAGGCATGCAATAGAGAATCTAAGAATGTTTTTTCTCCAAAATGTCTCTTCTTGTTGGGCTTCCACAGTGAATGCAGTATCCTGGACATTTGGATGTTTCACTGTTGTGGTTTGACCCTGGCTAAGTGCCAGGCACCCAGGGCAGCTGCTCACTCGTTCCCTCCCCTGCCACAGCTGGGCAGAGGAGGGAAGGAGAGGTGGGGGGAAGAAAAGGGGAATTAACAGAAAGGTCCATGAACTGAGATAAGGAACCAGAAGAAAACGCTCCAAGGACAAAGCAGGCTCAACTTAAGTTGCAAAGTGAAATTTATTACTACCAGAGTTGGAAGAAGGATATGAGAAGTAAAACTAAACTTTCAAAAGACACCCTTCTTTTCTCTCCCCACCCCTCCCTCCTTCCCTCCCTCCTTCCCTCCCTCCCTCCCACCAACAGTGCGAGGGGGGNTTTATCTCAGTCTCTGTTTCTCTCTGGGCTGCGACTGCTATGGCTTCTCTTGGCATCCACGGCTGCTGTGACTTCTGACATCCATGGCTGCTGCAGCTTCTGGCATCTCCCTGTTCCAATGTTGGCACCTCACCCATGGACTGCGGGTGGCTCTGCATCCCCTGTGGATCCCATGGACTGCAGGGGGGACACCCCGCCTCACCATGGGCTCACCACGGCCTGCAGAGGAATCGCAGCTCCAGAGCCTGGGGCACCTCCTCTCTCTCCTTCTCCACTGACCTTGGTGTCTCCATGTTGTTTTCCCTCACATGGTCTCACATCCTCCTCCTTCTCTAACTACAGGCAGTTGCATGCACACTTGTTTTGATTTTTCCTTAAATATGTCATCACAGAGGCGTAACTAACCTTTCTAATTGGCCCAGACATGGCCAGTGACATTCCCATCATCTTCAGAGCCATCAGAGATTGGCTCTGCTGGAAATGGTGAAGAATTCCAGAAGCTTCTCACAGGAGCCATCTTTATGACCCCCTCCCCACTACTAAAACCACAACATTCACCTAGGGGCCAGCTATATGGAAAAACTCTCATGCAGCTTCTGTATCCTGTCTGTAGAGTGTCTCTGTGGGTGCATTGTTCAGAGCTCAGAGAATTCATATTAGTAATTACATGCCACTAGATCAAAGGTTTGTATGTTCCTCACACTTTTGATAAACACAAGATATCCTGTCTGGAACTGTGTAATTTTTCAAAGAGAATCCAGTTAAACTCTTAATGTTATTAGCTGAACAACAAGTGCCTTTTGTGATAGGACAAGAGATAATGGTTCTAAACTAAAAGAGAGTAGATTCAGACTAGATATCAGGAGGATGTTCTTTACATTGTGGTGAAACAGTGACATGGGTTGGTAGATGCTCCATGCCCAGAAGCAGTCAAGGTCAAGTTGAACAGGGTTCTGAACAACTTGCTATGGGTGATGTCCCTGTGCATAGCAGGGGGTTTGGACTAGATGGCCTTGAAAGGTCCCTTCCAACACAAACTAGTCATGATTCTATGACATAGATTCACTTGGATTCAGTTATAATACTGAAAAACTCCAGATGAAATAAAATTTAACAAGAACATTTACATATTAACAAAAAACATAAATATTGTAAATATGGAATCATTGATAGAATGGTAAAAATCATGAATGCATGAGCTTTTCAGACTGAAATCTCCACTTCAGATACTTGTCATCAATCTGTGAATTTGTATAATGCGTAGCATTTGTTGTTTTGTTCTCTTTTCCTCTGTCTTCCTGATTAATGTTGTCTTTCTTTTCAAATGCTTTTTTCCTTTTTCTCAGGAAACATGAATTTAAACAGGATTGGCATGGACTATATTGTCTGTGTGGGTGTATTGACTTTTAAAACTCCCAGATTACAAAAGAGAAAAGGGGTAGGGATGATTGTCAGAACCTGTTCAAGGCTAATGATGGATCTTTTCATGGAGAGGAAGGACAGGTATTTATAGCCTTGTGCTCAGAGGGATGGAGATAAAGCAGGTTGTGTTGCTTTAGTGTTTCTATCAGGAGGCTACAGTTCTAGCCTATAGCAAAATTCACCAAAATAGTTCAAAAACTGGTACCACATTTTACAGACTTTCTTTTCTGGACTAGATGTACAGAAGAGGTTTGCAAAATGGATTTTGGGAACCTAAAGTATTAAAGTTATGTTCAAAGATATTTCAGGATGATTTTAAGACCAGACTTTAGTCTTCAGTAAAATCTTTGAGGTGAGGCTAAACTTTAATAACTTGTTAATGTGTTTGGTAGTATTTGAAATCAATTAATGTGTATGATATTTTTAAAGTAGTTTAAATTTTGTAGTTCTATTACTAGGATATAAATTCTAAAAGGTATTGAAGTTTAACTGAAGTTTTGGCTAAAATTATAGTCTTCATTTGTGATATTTGGCCCTGCAAAGGGAAGTACTTTAGGTACTTATTCAGCAAATATGAAATGAAATTTTGAAGTATGTAATGTGAATGCATCTCATCAAATAAATTCATCTTGAGCTGTAATTTGACAAAATTATAGATACTAGAAGGGAGGTAGATACTGAATTGCAGCACTACTTCTTCACATGCTCAAATAATGTCAATATCATTATTATTTGAGCAAGATGAACAGAATGATTTAATATTAGTAATTAGAGGATACTTGAAAGCAGTCTTATCCTGTTGGACCATTCTTCTGTTTGAATGGTGTTATTTCAGCTTTAATATGCAGAAAATAATTCAACTTGAGTGATGGCTTCTCCAAATTTAAATCTCGATTATATAAATTAGTATGGTACTTTATTTAATGCTGATTTAATAGGATATATTTCTTTACTCATTACTAGTTCACCTGTTCCTACCACAGAAAGGACTTTGGTACCCTGGTTAGCATTTAATTCTGACTCATTCCTTTCTCTTCCAGACTGAATTATGCAGGTTTGTAGAATTTTTTATAAACCTTATGCTAACACTCATCATTGCAATATAGAGTATCTACCCGTAACATTCATTTTAAAATCAAAGCTCTATATCAAATCATTCTGGTTAGTGTTGTACCACAGGTTTCAGTCGTGGTTTTTAATAAGATATATCCTACAGTTCATAGTCAAACTCTCATCAGAGAATAGGTAGAAAATGAAAGTGAATGAAGTATTGTCTATTCATCTTAATTTTTATGTATATTAACTGTACAGCTCTTACAGGATACAATGTCATTTTTTACTTTTATCTAGTTGCAGTTAAGAAGAGAGATTAAATAAGTTTGAGTTTGTAGCATTTATACTAGTACATATGTAGAGTGCATTTACTTAGCTAAGTATTTTATGCCAGATTTATTGCAGTGTAGAAGAGTCTTGTTACATATTGAGAAACTCAGATTCGTGGAAGAAGAAAATAGAGTAACAGCCACACAGTAAGCTGACTCAGTTCACGCTGTAATGAAACAAGATCATTGTCTGAGACGCCTATTTCTCTGTCACAGGTGTCTAATCAAAGATTTTGAAAAGCGTCCTTCGGTCACACACCTTTTGGAACATCCGTTTATTAAACAAGTGCATGGTAAAGATATGTCTCTGCAAAAACAGCTGGCTGAGCTCGTCCAAGAACAGCAGCAGCTGGGCTCTGTAGCCAAAACAAGGTACTGTACAGGTACTGTATGTAGCAACATATATGCTACAGCCCTCCTTCCTCACACTTACACTGAAGCACAAATTGAAACTCTGAATGTCACTTTTACTGTTTCAAATGTCATATTAATATGTTGACTGGCAATATTATTAGCAGTAAGTGCTGATTGCCAAATGAATGTAAGAGACGTGTTTTCCCTTTGATACTTTTTAAAGCTAGTTTGACCAGCCATAATGCAACCTTCTTTGCCTTTTTTTCTCCCACATTCTGTTCTATACTTGTTCTCATTAGGCTCAGTAAGAAAGATGTTGATAATTCCAGAATGTTCTGATTTGTGAAAATATATGTTGGCATGAAAAATACTTCGGTAACAGATCTTTGAAAATACAACTGTGAGCATTCAAGTGACTACTAGAAAAGATTAAGAATAGAAAATTTGGAAGTTTGCTGTTTGATTAAATCCTATTATTAAGAAGGCTGTTCAGTACTGAAAGTAGTTGTTTTGCCTGTAGTTTAATAGTAAGTTCCATTTTTTCATTCAGACCAGTAATTAATTTTAAAATCTGCTTAAAAAGCAATGCATGTTTATCAGCAGAAGTGGCATCTTTTGAGGCTGATTGTATGTCTTAGTTTAGTTGTTGTCCAGAGGGTGGCAGAATTTCACTGTTCCAAAAGAGAATTAAATGCAAATGAAAACACTGTCCCAAGCTCAGCAATCATTCTGTAATATGAAATTCTAGAATTAGATAAGCTCTGGCCCATTATTATAAATAACCACCTACTAATGTTGATGAAGTAAATTAGATGTTACGATTCATACATCATAAACATGTATATACTTATATGCCATAAAACTCTGTGGCTAAAGGCCCAAACAAAAACATACAAGTTAAAAGAAAGGAATGGCCCTTAAGTACTCTTTCAGGGTGAAGCTGATTTGTGTGGATGGTGGGGTTTTGTTTGTTTTTGTGGTCTGTGTGTTTGTTCTTGTTGGTTTCTTTGTTTGTTTTCTGGGAAAAGATACCTGGAAATGCTCACTGTGGGTGAGGGAGTTATGCCGGTGTTACAATAGAAGTTTCTGCTTTATCTGGTTTCCTAAGATACCTTCCCCCTACAGCACCTCACAGATCACATTGCCTATAGCTGTGGCATGGCTGGCCCACGAGGTATAAGAATTTTTCTACCTGTTGACCTGATTGCACATATAGATGGAGTGAAATGATCCTTGTGCTAAGAGGAGCTCTGAAATGGATTTGTCATGGTATTCCAATACATTCTCCTGGGACTGAGCCCCATAATGTGGAGTGACAAAGAACCAAAACCAAGACAGCATTTCTTTCCTCAAGCCTTTTCATGTATTAACGGGGTGTGCTGTGACAGGCAAGCTTCTGCACCTTACACAGGACTGAAATGTACGAAGGGTTTTGCTTCCCAGCACCCTGGTATGAGTCAGTGCTCATCTCAGAGTTTAACTCCTTGTATGTCCTGTCATCACCTAAGCCAGCTTAAATATTTTATTTTCAAACAAAAATCTTTCTGATTGTTTTAGTGTTATGCTATGGTATCCTTACTTGTTTTGTGAAGCACTAGCCCACCCTTGATCAGGGTTGAGAGTGCTCAGTGAGGACAAAAATCTAGTTACTCTTTACCACTGAAATCTACAACATATTGTTCAGAATGATATTCTAAAGATTTTAAACTTGATCAAATTGGTACAAACTTCAATGAGACAGCAAAAGCATATCCCTGCAAAATATTAAGTCTGTGGTCCAGACAGTAAATACTGGACTACAAACATAAGATTATTACAAAAGAACCAACCACCAAGAGCATCTAATTATAAATTTCCCCAGAGGAAATAATAGCCTCATAATAGTAAAAGACTTGGCTCTGTAATAGGGATATTGTACCCTCTAGGAAAATTGTTACCAATTAAAAGCCTTTAAAACCTCTGTAATGCATATGCAACATAATTTTCAATACAAAATTTGACATGCAGAAGAACGTATGACCAGATGGTACTGTAAAAAATTTACTGGCATTCATTTGTAATGATCTGTAGAAGTCATCTGAATGTATAGTCGCCACTTCAAAGTAAATACGGCCAATTCAAACCCATGCTAAGTAAAACCTTTCTATTACAACACTGAATATAATGCATGCTTTTTCTGTTCATTGATGCACACATGACAGGCACAATGAAATGTACATTAATTTTCTGGTGTTCAGAAATAAAGAAGAATATACACCCATTTTTAGGAGTAAAGCAACACTAGAGATCGTTTAAAAGATAAGAGAGAATGTTCTCAGAGCACAGGCTGAAAATTTCCGGAAACTGGAAAATCACCAGTATGCTTGTGTTAACAGCACTTCTTTGAGGTAGCCCAGGGGGTCACTGGTGATGACAACTGACTGGGAGGTATCTGTGTTTTGTCTCATATGAAAGTCTTCCAGGACGGGGCTTTGGATTTGTGTCTTTTGGTTCTGTACTGACTCAGCACCTGAGGGGTTTTTAACAGGATTCTCTTTCCAGTGGAGCCATGCCAGTTTTGCCTATTTTGGTACAGCACTTCAGGTCATTGTGCCTGAGAGCAAGCCTCCAGACTTGGAAGGCAGTACGAATGACTTAGAATGTGTGAAGGAGAAGACACGGAGAGCTGATCTAGCAGTGCACTGCTAGTGAAAAGGAGAGAACTGGCTTCTTTCTCTCATTTTCCCTCAGCTCCCAGGAACAAACTCATGATGCTGTTTTTAGTGCAGCTTCGGTGATTGTCAAAAACCTCCTGAGCTTGAACTTCTACAGTGAGAGAAAAAAAACTAAGCCAGCAGAAACACACAGCTAATTTTCTACTCTTCATGATTGCAGAGAGGTGCTTCAGGTGATATACCTGAAGTGAAGGAGGGAATGCTTCACATGACCAGGAATAAGTGAGAGAGTGGTAGAAAGAAACAGGCTGGCCCCCTTTTGGCAGGCTCATCTGTGTTGGCCTCTGGAGTCACGGACTGAAATATCACCTTATTTTAGTTTCTTCCGTTCTTCTTTTGTCAGTTTCTTTGTGTGCAATATAGCTAGGCTTAACTTCAGTATATTTCGTCAGACCTCTGAACTGAAGGGACTCTTTATTGACCCTGAGCTCAAAGAAGTCTGCTAACACACATTTGTTGCTATCATCAGTTTGTTGCTGATGAACAAATTGTTGTTACTTTTCCATGAAGCACCTTACTAGAGAATTTTATGTTCTATGATTTCCTTTAGCTTAAAAATTAATAATAAAAAGAAAAATTTTATTCTAGTAAAAGACTCTTTTTAAAATTAAAAATTACATTAACAATTCATCATCCTTTTTTTACTGAAAAAATACTCTTTGAAACTTTTCCACTAGTTCTGTTTTTCCCTAAATTATTTTCATTGGTGAGATGCAGATAACTTCTATCCTTATGCAAATAGGTGTTTTCAGAAAATCCAGCCAGAATACCCCTCTTTCCACACTTGTAATGAGGAAGAAGATTCTATTTTTCATCTGTTGGCATATTTTAGACTGAAATTCTTGTGTTTTGCCATTTCAGCATTAGCACTCCACTCCTGCATTGCCTGTATCTTATACTCACATGGGGAAAAACTTGGTGAGAAAGTCTAATGTCACAACTGTGTAAGGATGAGCTCTGGGTATTATCTTTCTTATCCATATCCCTTTTATAAGCTATCAGTTAACTGTGTGTGTTTTCTAACAATACCAAAGCATAATTGCTAATTAGCATCAATACACTTTTCATTAACAGCTTTGACGTAGTAACAATTATATGAAGTTTAAGAAATTTATTTGGTGCTAAGTAGTCCACTAGTTTTGTTTTTATAAAAGTTCTTCAATCCTTGAAAAATAGAGGTTAGTACATGAGAATGTTGCTTCACATGTATTAATTTCAGCCATGCTGAATTATTCTTCCCTATCTATTCTAAAGTGAAATACAGAATTACTTTTTAACACATGGACACTGATTTCTAGTTCATCTTGGGAGTCACAACAGTCTTATTCGTATCAGTACATAGCTGCCTCTAGGCAGGAAGCCTTTCTTGTAATCTGAAAGAATGCTTTCATATGCTCTGACTCAGTTTTTTCCTGTTTTTCCATCTCGTTTTTTTACTTTCCCAATTCTGTATTCACACACAAACTGTGAGATGGTTGTTCAGATAGTGTCCTTATGCATAGTAATATTGTGAGAACAATAAATGTCATTCATTCCTAAAGACTCGTACCTCATGTAGCATAAAATTGAAGAATGGAGAAAAAAAGAAGGAATCTAAGTTACAGCAAGGTGTGGATAACAGAACAAGCAAACAAACATTGGTCAAGAATGATAAGGAGAACTATAAAAATATTTTTGTTACAATAATAATAACTGAGTGTTGATAGACTCAGGGTGTCCAAGTGTGATCAATACTGTATTCTCTAAGTAAAAAAGGGTACACTAGTCAAGCTTACCATAAACTTACTATATTTCAGGGGAAGGTTCTTCAAGATAAAGATTTATATGATTGGTTGTCAGTAAAATACCAAGAATGTTTAGGCACCCCCTGAATTATAATGCAAAAATATAGTAGAGGTTTGTGTTCTGTTCCTCATTCTCGCTTTGATTTGCTGAGTAATCTCTGTTCTGTCACTTGCCGTCAATATTTCTCTGTTCCTTTCACTTATGAAATAGCTATCAATAGCTTTACTTAATGTATTATGCCTATGAAAAAGAGATAGTAGTTTGTCTGAGACAAGAACTTCATCTTGTTCTATAAAGCCATACTGTACCCTAGGTCGCTGTAAACCTGTTAATGAAGAGAAACATGTGTAATGCCTGGAGCTCTAGCCATTTTTATTTCCATTCTTCCTGCCCTAGAGTCTGGGGAAGGCTCTGGGAAGGCTCTAGACAAAGATTTGTTACAAATTATGGATATTATTAATTCTCCCTTAACTGTAAACATTTGCTTTGTTTGTGAAGATTATATTTTTGTTAAATAATGTTTGAGCATATTTGATAATCCATTAAGGGAGGTTATGAGAGAGCTGCTCACTTTCCAAATACACCTTTGATCTCTTGAATTTATTCAAGTTAGTTGCTTTTTTGATTCATATTACAAGAGATTCCGTCATACAGGCTGATTGCCAGCCTGCTTAAGGAGAAATTCAGAAGAGATTTAGTCTGTTTCCTAATATTGCTAAATTTTAAATGACTACACTGTCTAGACTGACAAAATCCATTGTGAAAAGTGAATATATTCTCTGGTGTTTGTTTATAAACATCAAATATTACCCCCGTTGTTTTGTCCTTGTCAGGACTTTATCTCAAGCTGGCAAAGCTGGCAGTTGGTTCAGTGTTAAAAAGTTGAAAATCAGATGTAAAATCTTTCAAAAACTTTTAATCTAGAAATTATACCGAGTTCCATAAATAATGTTTAAAAATACAGCAGAGCTTGTCATGGAGACATTTAGAAGGGAAACTCATTTGGAACCCTGTAATTCTGTCTATTGTCCCAGCCCTTCCTTGCATAAATTATGATGATAAAATCTTGCATCCTTTAGAAAAACTTTCTCAAAAAAAGTAAACTTTCCATTTTATTCCACAAAAAACCAAACCAAAAAAATGCTTTGTGGCTTGTGAGTAGAACTAATGGAAAACTGTAGAATTTTAAATCTTTAACTGAAGGCCTAGAAAAGTACTCACCATGAGTAAAAGGGAATGAAATTAAAATGTTCTGGTTTTTTTCTTTTCCCATTCAAATGTACAACAATTAAGACATTGTCTGCTTATACTCAGTCTTAAAAGAACACAATCTGTTCTGTTGCTCTGTCCAGAATAGCATGTAGGAGAAAATCTAAAAAAGAAATGTTATAACAGCACTTGAGATAGAGAAATTCAAATATAGTTACAGATCTCTTAACTGCCTTTTTTACTGTGCTGGAGAAGCAGAACATTAAGGAGGAAAATACCTGATTAAAAGCTTAGAACTGCAGACAGGGAAGAAGAGTCTTCACAGAATGCATTCTAAAAATCTTGCTCTTGGTAATAGTCTTTGAAGCTATCTTTCAACATTTTAGATACTATGGGTTTCTGTGTAGCATTGGCTGTTCTTTTGGAGGAAATAATGTGGAGCACCTATATGAAATGCAGTAGATAAGTCTAGATTAATTTTAAAGTAACAAAAATATTTAATAATCACCAGTTGGTATCTGCCTGTATTTTGTTAGCCCTGTCTATCAAATGTCACTGGAGGTGAAGTTGAGAAAAACCATGGTCTTCTGCATTCCTCAATAATCTAGTAGCTCCTGGTGTAAAATTATATAATGCTTTGATGTTTGAAAGTTAATGTTGATCAAGCATTGAAGGTTTTGGGTTATATGGTTCAAAGTGGCAGCTTGCCAGTTATCAGCAGGTTTGAAGAGGCCAACTCCAGACATGGCTCATTCTTCTCTTGGATATTTCCCTACAGACTGAGTATTTTATGTTCCTGTAAATAGACTTCTCCATAGACATCAGAAAGGATCTACTAACCTCTGGTTTCAATTTTTAAAAGAATGAAAAAACTTCAGCATTTGCATGAATATGGTTTTAAACAAGTTTAAGGTAGACAATAAGGAGTTTAGAGTTTACAGTTTTGGGTGGTGCTGGGTCAGTGTGCTACTACTGCTGGTCACTGTTCAGAAGTTTGTTTCTGTAACAGGGAACAGACGCTTGTAAAACTTGCATTTTGAAGGATAAAATGCAAATCTGTACATCAGGAAGAATCAAACTTGAAGAGGCCTGGGGGAAAAAAAATAGAAAAGGGGGGGAAAAAAAGAAAAAAAGCATTTAATAGTTTGAGAAGGACAGGTGCATTCAGGCTACCTTGTCAGATACTAGAATGACACTACAGTATCTTGGCAGTTGCCCCCTTCTTATGAACCAGCTGGATTACAGCAGCCATCCATCCAAGGAAGTAATTCTTGCTACCACATATCAAGCTTCTCTGCCAGCTCACATTTAGATTTGAAAGCAATTAACTGCAAGGAACTTGATTGCATCCAGTCAGTAATTTCCTTTGGACTCAGAGATAATAACAGAACCAGAACAAGAAATAGTTCCCTGATGCTATACACAACGTAATTTAATGCAATTCTTCCAGCCTTCTTCTATATGAATATTAGGCAAATGAGTTTAAAACTCTTTTTTTCCCTTTTTAATATATTTTTTTTTGACTCTTAAAGCTACTGTGGCCCCCAAAAGCGATCCTGTTCTGAGTATAGTGTATGTGTTTTTACTGGAGGTTGTAAACTGTATCTGTAGCATTTATGTTGTAATTAAGGCTGTGTCAGTGTCTCTATTATAACCTTGCTTCAACAAATTACTTCAGGCTGAATCTTGATGTAAAGGAGCAAAATTAAGTCTTTGCAATGCACGGGAAATAGGCTGAGTATCTCTATGTGGCCGTATCACACTCTCCCCTCTTTTCTTTCTCATTGTGTTGAGTATTTTTCTTGTAAATCTCAGGAATTAGTTTTAAAATTGGCAATAATGTAAAGGAGACCAAATATAGAAACCATTGTACCTTTGTGAATCCTAGAAACAAAGAAACAATAAACATAAATGCTTACCTGCACCAAGAGGCCAAACTAAAGGCCCTAAGGATGTTAGGAATGGAGGGGAAAGAGATTAGAGAAGAAGCTTCCCAATGAAGGCAAAAATTCTTTGTCTGTGTTGCTTGGTTGGTCAGGTTGGACCTGCCAGCAAAATGACTTTTTGGTCTAGAAGTCTGTGTGAACCATCTAGCTTTTCTTTTCCCATCTCTTAATAGCAGGATCTATGAGTGTATAGCTATTTACTGTGCACTTCTATAACTGGTTACTTTCTTTCAAACTGTATCTTTACCACAAGTAGAACAATTGAATGCTTCCTGCCTTTTCATGAAATGATTCTCCCAAGGGAGAAATGCTTCTTGCCTTTTGCTCCTCCTCCAAAATCCAAGAAAACTGTCCCTTCCAGCTATTCCTGCCTGATAAAACGGTAATGGGTGGGTGCTTCAGAGCACAGTGCCTTTTTCAACAGACAGTGCTCATCACTAGATTTCTGGAATCAATTTAATGGTGCTCGTTAGGTCTTTTCCAACCCAAATCATCCTGTGATTCTGCAATAAAGTTAGGTACCTTGAGCAACTGGCCCTTTGCACCCTTTATGGCAGTTCTTTTGTTTTGTGAAGAGACTACATCTTGCAGGGATTGCTTTAGAAAATTGCTGGAAACTTAAGGAAAATAACATAACATCTTTGATTTTCCTTTTCCTTAGAGTTTGTACTTTTTTTATGTTGCCAGAAAGGAAGGGTAATTGAAAAAAATGGCTGATAATTCTACTTTTTATGCAAAAAATATAGTGTCAGTTATTTCCCCAATTAAGATTCATTCCTTCTGCTTTTTAAGAATTTTTTATGTTTGTTTTAAAAGCAGATTGTATTTCCAATGTAAAATTGTAGAAATAATTAAAGGTTACTGCCTGTATTTTGCCTTCCCACTCTGTCAATGCACTGGAGAACATAGGGTCAGTAGAAAACTGATGAGGCCAGCAGGAGATTTGAAGCTAATGTGATGTTATGCTCCTAATATCCTCTTCTTAATCATGTACTTAGGAAAATGAGTTAAGTGCCAGAAAATACATGCACAAAGATGCATATGTTTTACTTATATTTAACTAAGACCAGTTTCCTTATTTATTTACTTAGGCTTAAAAGGAACCCTTTCCAATTAAAAAAAAAATTGATATGTTTATCACTTAAGGTGAACAAACAGCACGAGTTTAATACACAATCAGATAACAGATTAGTTTACAAAGCCATTCTGCAATTAGACATACTTAGGTTTGAATGTGCCCTCTTCCCCCTCCTCCTTGTACCTCTGGTAGGTGTGTCCCTACTTGCAGTTTGTTGCAATTCAGTATTTTGGCTGTGATGTTTTGCTCCAGGAAGAAAAAGCTTCACAGATGAGTTATGTTAGCTATAATGTCTAGCCATTGCTTTGTTAGTTACATCTTCATGAAGTTAAGCAACTGTTGAAATATTTCCTTCAGTTGTAGACCAAGGGGTGCTCCTATCTCTAAATGATATGCATTATTTACAACAGCATTTTTCTATGCAGTAAAATAAGAGGTTGAATTCTGGTTTGAAAGGGAAACAACACTTAAAAACCCTAGGAGTACATCATGCATTCTTACTCCTTCAAGGATCTGGCTTGTCAGCAAAGTGTAATGTTTTTACATATAGTGACTCAAAAAAAAAAAAAAGACAAAAAGAACCCCCAACCCAACACAAAATCAAAGACCAGGAAATGGAAGATTTAATTGGATGGAATTTTGGACAAATTCAAATCATCGCCATGCTGCCCATGGGAAATAATACCCACTATAATAATTATTCTTTCATAGCTTCTTATTTGTGTTGTGTCCTTCTTTCATTGCTTCATATGTACAGTATCAAGCAAACTACCATCTGTGGGAATGTAGTGGGACTGTCAGCAAAACCTGCTGTCTTCCCACTGTTTTATTTCCTAGCTGACAAAGCAGTTGCACAGTTTTATTTAGTTAGAATTCAAATAAATTATTACAGAATAGTTTTCTAGAACTCATTGAGTAGCCAAAAGAAAATGAGGAAAATGAATAAAAATAGACATAAGAAAAATATGATCTTTAAATGTGATTCACAATTTTCAGGGAAGCTGTACTCATGGCTCACACTCTTCTTCTTCCTCTTTGTTAGAGGTTTTCCATGCAATAATTCTGATGATGATGCAATAGCTCTTGGATATGAAAACATTCTCTTTACTGAATGAAAGCTGGTTAGCTGGAAATATTGAAATATACATAAAGGGTGAAAATGCAAATGCCTCAATGTTAATTTTTGAAAAAGGATTCCAAGAGCATATGAAGATATGATTAAAGAAAAAAGGCCTGCTACATCTTCATATTAACCTTGAGCATTGTAGATAAACAAGTGTTTCCTGCCAAGTTAGAGTAGTGTTCTGTTAGTGCTTGATATAATATTTAGCCTTGTTTTGGGATGCTTGATCATGTGATTCTTACTTTCTACATGGCAACCAATGCAAAAACAATCTGTCAAGGACTGTCATTGAGGATCAATGCTAAATGTTACTCAGCAGGATGCAGACTGTGTCTCGGTGGGTGTCCTTCTACTATGCTTTGATTATGTTTGTTGTAAAGAAAAGCCTAGTTGCGCTTACAGCATTCATATTTCACACCCTCTGTGGAAGACACGTTACAGCCTCTTAATTTGTTCCCATTTCAACATGATGTGTTGTTTAAAAACATACACACAGTGTTTTCAAAGATTCCTTCAGTATAATCTGATTATAAAGGGGTTATGTGACAGTTTGTCTCTGCTGCTTCTTGTGTGGCTTAAATCTCTGGAGACAAGCTGACTGAACATCCATACAGTTTAGAGTCTGATGGCAGCTGTGGTTCAAAAATGTTGTTTTGGGCCACATCTAGGGTCATCTGAGGAGGCTCTTTGGCATACATCAAGGTAACAGTAGGATTTTATACTACTTACTGCTACTTATAACTTCTTTAGATGACAGTACTATGGCTAGACACATGGGAGTAACATTTAATTAAACTGAGTGGTAGATTATTAACTTATAGCAAGGAGGGAAGGGAAAAGAGGAAGAATTTTTTTACAGTTTACTGAGTGTGAGTGAGGAGTAGTAAGTCTGTAGCTAAATCTTTGCTGAACATTGATAAAAAATACGGTTATATATTGTGAAAGAGAAAACAGGTAGTACACTGGACAGCAAGCTAATCTATTGCTTTTATAAAAGGATATTGCAAGCAAAATTATGCATTTTAGAGAGCATGCCTGTGTTTCTGCATGACAAAAACATTCACCCATGACTTCCCTTTGCATCTTAATGTTTGCTGTCTCTAATACACTTTTATAACACTGGTGCTCTACTGACAACTTCCAGGCATGAACGAACCCATACTAGAAGACCTTACCATGGAGACAGAGCTGACAAGTATTCCCCAGATGATGATCTGGTAAATCTAGAAGTTCTCGATGAGGTACTGTACAGTCTGAGTAGCAGTGTCTGACAATTGTACCTCACAGTCTTGCCTATTTCTGCTTTTTAGGCCTCTCTTAACATAAGAAAATAGTTCCTTCTTACAATCTTTTGTCTCACTAAGACAAAGGAATCCTCACATGACTGATCTGCTGCCCTCACTTTGTTAATCTATATAGTGACATAAAAGTAGTAGCAGTGAATACAATTATGTGGAAAAACTTAATTATGAGTGATGCTAGTTTAAATTATTTTTGTGAGTTTCATAAAATGTGAAGCTTAGTCATAAAGATCTAGATTTAAGTGATCTTTTTTCTAGAATAATTGATTTATATAGAATAATGTACTATCTGCAGGTTCTGGATAAAAAGTGGTAAAACTATCAATTTCATATTTTACTATATCACCTATTTGCAGAGTATCTGTAAATTTTTGTGTTGATAATCCTTAAATTACATGCCAGCAAGAAAAAGACATAATACTGAATTGTGCCAGTGTCCTGTTTAAACAGTCTTTTACCACTACTTAAAATTTAATACTTGAGAAATTATTATCCTTGTTTCATGGCCAAATAAAAAAATTTAATTGACATGTACTATGAGGTGCAGCAATAATGTGTACCTCCATTTTCTCTTCAGAAGATTTGCTTCTCAGGCTGGTATAAGAAAATACTCTAATTTGCAATTAGGAGTTGCCATTTAACTTAGTTTTATGACATTAGCAAGAATTACTTGATTTTGTGGGTTTGGTATTTAAAAAATAATTAGTAACACAATAAGTATTTCTTAAACAGTGTTCTCAGTATATTTACAAAAAGCTTCCTAAGTGGAAAAATACTGTATAACTATCAAACTTTTTGTAATCTTCTCAGGATACAATTATCCATCAGCTGCAAAAACGTTATGCTGACTTACAGATTTATACTTATGTTGGAGATATTTTAATAGCCTTGAACCCCTTCCAGAATCTCAGCATTTATTCTCCCCAGGTAAGTGAGATTCCAAACTGAGGATGGTAGTTGCTTTACATTTTCTATTAACATCACTATCTAAAATACTTAAGTGGTGCTGAAAGTTAGGAGCACAGACTAAACCTCAGCCTTTTCTTTTTCCAGAACAGTGTGGCTAAAAATTTATTTTGTTTTGTTTTGTTTGTTAAATTTAGTTTCATTTGATTTCATTCACTTCTTGGAGGCACAAATTCCACAGGAGGCACAGCTGTGCCTCTTGTCTGGCATTTAGGGCTTTCTTCTGGGAAACAGAAGATGGTTATATGAACCTCCTCATGCTGAGGTTTTTGCTTGCTGAAGCATTGCTCTGACGATGGGTTATTACATGTCCTGTGCCATCAGCTCTGGCTTAAAAGAAACTAAAAATAAAATAGTAAACATAAAGGCCAGTTTAATTCCCTACAAATATGAAGAGAGGTGGAGCTAGAAATAACTGCGTCTCCATGTAGCCTAAATCAGGGCTTCAGATAGTGGCCCAGATGTCACATTCACTGTAAGGGGTTTTTTGTATAAATTGCTTATTTCCTTGATTGAAGGCTTCCTTGTGATACAGGTCTCTTCATTGTCATGTGCGGTAAACATCAGAGTGCATTCAAGGTAGTGTAATTTGTATTCTGGAAATTGGGCAGTGCTGAGAATTACCACTCCTCTTCCAGGTGATTCAGTGGAAATTCTGTGGTATAACAGGCAACTGCTTTCTGTTGAACAGGCAGATGATAGTCACCGTCCTCTTTCCAGTTCTTCATCATGTAGCTAAGTTATGTATTTTGACCACTGTGTGTATTTCTTTAAATTTAGTTCTCCAAGCTTTACCATGGTGTGAAGCGTTCATCAAATCCCCCCCACATATTTGCCTCTGCAGATGCTGCCTACCAAAGCATGGTTACATTCAGCAAGGATCAGGTAAGACTCTGTTCTTTTTGGTTTAGGTTTTATGTTAATCATACTACCGCTGTGCTACAGGACTGTGAATAATGTTCTGTTATGTTGTATTTTGGGAAATTTTTTCTTTAAGACTTTTATTCCTATATCAGCAAAACCAGAGTAGAAATCTGGTCAGATTTATGAGTTCTGAGGAGGACACAGTGATATAAAAGAGACTAAAAGATCAGATAAGATGATAGAGGTACCTGACTAAATATAGTTTCCTGGATAACCATGAGGTCCTGGCAGTTGACTCCTGCAGCGAAGTATTGCTGCACACTCTGATTCTAGGCCTGTCTTGACTTAGGTCTTTCAATAATTTACACTTGTGTAGAATAGGAGGTTCACAATGCCGTAGCAGATTAACAGAGTTTGAACCACTTTTCTCTTGCAAAAAGACTCTAAGTCACAAAAAACAGGAACCATTAACAAATTTTTTAGTAAAATAAATTAAGGTGGGTCTATTATAAATGTAAGAAGGACACAAATCCAATTATATAGCAATGATTTTAATGAGAATAAAATACCATGCTGTAGAAGATTTTACTACATTCTTAAGATTATAACTTCATACTCTTTCTAATTTGATGTGCTGTGCATACATGAATATTGAAGGCTGATAATTATTTTTGTTTATGAAATCCTCCTGACTTTACCCTGCACATCACACAATAATTCATAGAAAATGTTTTCATAAAGTCACAAAAACAGAATAAAATAATAAAAACCCTGAAATTAGAAAATGCCAAGAAAAGGAGACAAATAAAAGGAACATTGAAGATGATGAAAACAGGAGTTTTACTGATTATGTGGAAGTACACTGGCATGAGAGATGGTTAATACTTCTTTAATGCCTTACGTGTTCTTTGATGGAGGCATTAAAGAAAATGAGTACTCATGTAGAGTAAGTTATGTCAGAACTTGGTATCTGAGGAAAAAGATTGATAATTACATCAGCTCGTCAGGCTAACTTTTTGCATCTTTAATATTATAGGTTTTATATCTCTTTAGAAAATAATCTTCATTCAGATCTAAATCAATTTCCTGTTCTCTGTTTGTGCAGTATTTCAGGAGCTTGTTTATCTCCGTTACCTGGCCAGTGTTATGTTGGTTCTGCACGTAAAGGTGCACAAGATAAGCGCTGTAGCCAGACTGAAAATGTATTGATTCTCTTTGTTTTATCCATTGAGCTTTCTCTTGTTTTTTTTCCTGTGAAGCTTGAAAATTTACTTTAGTCTAGTATTTCTCCTGAAGCAATAGTCAAGTTCTGACTAATTCTACAAGGACTCATGGGCTTTAAGCTTGTAAACTGTTGTGCATGACTTCCCTAGTCACACAAAAGCAATTAAGTTAGGTAGTGTAATCGATGTATTACCTATTTCCAAGAGCAAATATAACTAACAGGAAGCAAATAAATGAGCTGCATGTGTGCAAATGTCATATTGCACACATTATGTAGAGTTGGTCCCTGCAGCTGCTGTCAGGCACCACAAGGTATCACCAGATAAATGCTGCATCTTTCAAACCTTTTCACAAGGCTCAGTTCCATATGAAGTGGCATTGCATCAAGTATTTTAGGACCTTGTCTCTTTTCCCAGCCAAGAGTCTTGTGTATTCACAGTTTCATGCAAATAGTCTTCAGATATTTGCATAAAAACGTGTGAATCTGTGCAACTGCTCAGTGTTAACATTTTACTTATGTGTCACTTAATACTGTACCTTGAGCAGAATAATAGTTGTATTGGTGGTCTATAGAATACATGGAAAAGAAAGGGCAAATAATAAATGCTGTTAGAATTCAAGCTTTCTATGATCTGCATTCTTCAGTGTTCAGCCGAGAACTGGCTTTCAACCATGAAGCATAACAGCAGAGAGAAGGAAAGTGATTTAGACTATTCTAGCTAGTCTCTTAAGTCTGGAAGCCTTTTGAAGAGCCTATAAAATACCATGTGTTAAGGACTACTGATGCAGGAAGAAGGTGGATATGTCCTCCCAGAATCATGCAGTGAACAGATGCACATTTTTCTGATATGTTTAGGTGCTAGTTTGCTGTTCTGGCTTGAATATCAGCATCACCTACAGAATAGCCTCTCTACATAGGACCTATTATTTAAGATTATTTTTCAGAGCAAACTTCCGGTCAGTGTGTTAAAAAGAGCTGTACCCTGTGATTCATGTTAATTCATATGAAGTGAATGCAGTGAGCTCAGACATGGTCACTTGTTTATGTGTTCTAGCCCTTCGAAATTCAGTTACTGCTTCACACATGCACCTTGGGATCAGGCATTGCAAGATGCATTTTAGTAATCTAGGGAATAAATTATTACACTGAGGCCTTGCTGATCTCTCCTTTCAGAAGGGTGTTGACCCTTAAAGTATTCTGTAGTTTTGGTACTAAACATGAAATAACAAGTAGGATTGGTAACAGCAGAAATCGACCATGTGGTGAACTATACACTTAAATATTTTTTTTGTGAGTTCAGTGCATTATCATCAGTGGGGAAAGTGGTGCTGGAAAGACAGAAAGTGCCCATCTGATCGTCCAACATTTGACCTTCTTGGGAAAGGTATGTCCTAGCCAATAATGTAAAATTATGAAGAAACCCTCCTAACCCTACCCCAGTGTTCACTTTCTTTAATCTTCAATACTTAAAACTGTTCATGTGAATTGTCACACTTGATTTAGGGACATAGTAATCATGCATGTGAGAGTATTGAGTTCAGATGCAAGAGTATGACTCACACCAAGCTAGTCAATAGTTTTTTAAAGAGAAGGTGCCAGATTCTGAGTGTTCAGTACCTGTAGTTATGTACAGTGTTTATCACATATAGCATTGTTTATTTATACAACAAAGAATGGCAAATATTGCTGTGGCTCTAATCTTAGAAGCTCTTACACATTTAAATGCTATGAGTAATGCTATTAGCACAAAATAATGGGAAAATTAACCATGTCAGGTTAACCCTAAGTAGACATCTTTAGTCTACTATAGTTTTGGTACTCTTAACTAATTATAAAACAAGTCAGAGGTGGAACAATTGCAAAAAAAGAAGAATCTGTATTTTGCTACTTGTGGGAGATTTTCTTATCAGTTTGTTGGACCTCTTGTTGTATAAATCGAAAGGTTAGCACAGTACCTAATTCCATACAAGCACGAGAAAAGGATTCTTTGCTTCTGAAGCAAGAATTGGACTGTGAGTAAGCATTATATTCTTTTAATTATCCTCCTGATTTGTATCTCTTCTGTCAAGGCCAATAACCGTGCTTTGCGTGAGAAAATTCTTCAGGTGAATCCTCTGGTAGAAGCATTTGGAAATGCCTGCACTGCCATCAATGACAACTCAAGTCGCTTTGGCAAATATCTGGAAATGATGTTTACACCTACAGGAGCTGTAATGGGGGCAAAGATTTCTGAATATCTACTTGAAAAGTCAAGGGTCATAAAACAGGCTGTGTAGGTATATTAATTGTCTGTTCTATGGCATTTATATAGTGTTTGAATTGATATAATTATCAAAAATTCTGTAGTTTAGATGCTTCTCTGTCTTCTGCTAAAAAAATAATCCTTTTTACAGTGCTATGACAACAAGAATAGTCAGGTTCTTTTGGAGCAGGAGCCAGAGCCACTTCATTCCTTGGAGAAATGTTGTGTTCACTGGGTTTTCTGTGTTTCACAGCTGCTGATCCTGCACTATTAAAATAAGTGGGAGATTTGGTACCTTGCTTCAGTGAGCTCCTTATAAGAACTGCTTTTATATTCATTGTACAACATGCCACAAGAATAAACACAGGTGCTTTTAAAGGATACTCTTCTTTTCCAGGGGAGAAAAAAATTTCCATATATTTTATTATATTTATGCTGGCCTTTATCATCAGAAGAAACTTTCTGAATATAGACTTCCTGATAAAAAGCCTCCTAGGTAACTATCGCTCATTTGTTTTAACCACTCATTGTAATTAGCTATTGATCAACACTTGCTTTCAGTATGATGCCTTAAAATCTCTCTTAATCCTTCTCCATCCCTTAAGGATCTTTTTTAATCCTCCCAAGGTGAGGAGAAGATGGACACTAAGGCATTATATTATTTGTATTTGTTTGAGAAGTTGAACTATTAAAAGAGGAGGAGGAAGAACCAAGCTCATTATGTAGATATTCTGTCATACTTTCAAATGCAGACAACCCACCTTATGATTTCTTACTGTAATGCTTCAGGTTCAGAAAAAACTCAAAATATGCTTTGGAGGTTTTTAATTGGTGTTTGTTCTTTGGGTGCATCTGATCTTTAGTGGGTGAGGGTATGTGTGTGAAATGCTGGCAACATTAACAGACTTTAACAAAAAAAAGCAGATGTCAATGCAACAGAAACAAGAACTTCTTATGAATTAGCATCAAACTATATAATTGGAAGTTATTAAGATAAATGCTCTTTCCAGTTACTGAGGTACTTGCATTTAAGTCATTGGAGCTTTTATTGACATATGTGGTAGCGTGATGCTTTCTTTCTCCCACTCTGTTTAGATACATTGATAATGAAACTGGAAGAGTAATGCATGATATTGTTACTCAAGATTCCTATGGAAGACAATTTGAAGCGATCCAGCATTGTTTTAGAATTATAGGATTTACTGATGAGGTAAGAGATTCAGGTGCTACATCATTATTGACCTTCTTTATGAAAACCACCTCCAGTGCTGCCCTTTGGTTTTGTGGATGTATAAAATTTTGTGAGCCACAAAATCTGTTATGACAGAAGTGAACTGTGAAAACAACCACACACTCGGAAGGCAAGACCAGCCCGAGGTCCCAGTTAGTATGCAGGCAATTCTGTTGCACTATTTCTTGCGTAAATAGAAGCTTACTTGAACGTGTAGAACTTGGTGTCAGAGAAAGCTACAGGCTTTCCAGTGCTCATGTTTTTCTTTCATACCCTAAATATGATGTGTATATCTAACTGAATTCCTTAAAAGTGCTTCTTGTCATCTTTTACAGGAAGTGTACTCAGTGTACAGAATATTGACTGGAATCTTAAATACTGGAAATATTGAGTTTGCTGCTATTTCTTCACAACACCAAACAGATAAAAGTGAGGTTCCTAATCCAGAAGCCTTAGATAATGGTATATACCTTTTAACATTGTCAGTTCTGTAAATGCAATTTGACTCTATTTTGATAGTCTCTAGCTCATGGTAGCAGTTGGTCAATGCTGGTGAATTCTACTGCATCATCACAGTTGTGTGTCTTTTCTCACTGTCTTTTAGCTGCTGCACTACTGAGCATTGGGTCAGAAGAACTTCAAGAGGCCCTAACCTCCCACTGCGTTGTAACACGGGGGGAGACTATTATCCGAACAAACACCGTGGACAAAGCAGCGGACGTGCGAGATGCCATGTCTAAAGCACTTTATGGCCGGCTCTTCAGCTGGATTGTAAATCGTATTAATACACTGCTTCGGCCAGATAAAAATATATGGTAAGTTGCACATCACTGAATCATGTGTACTTACTGTGCATATGTCTGATGGGTTCAACCATTTGTATGATTTTGATTTTGGAGAAAGAGTGCGGTGTTTATTTTGGCTAAGGCTTCAAAATGGCTTTCATGCTGTGATACTGAATCCTGTTTCCAGGACATTAACTCCATCATTTTCAAAGAGCTGAATAGAATTTAGCTACTGAAGTCAATGGAAATTGGGTGGTTGAAGTGCTTTACATTTTTTTTAAAAGATACTTGCTATGTAGTGAACATGAAAAACATACAAAAGGCTGATAAATAATTGAAGTACACTGAAAAACTTCAGTATGTATTCACAGTCCTTACAGTTTCCCTGCTTTTGTAAGCAAGTAGTAAGTGCAGATTTCAGATTATTATTGTGCTGCTACTTGAGATGTGATTATTTTTTTATTTTTTATAATTACAGAAACATTATATTGTGCATCCTTATGACTTCATTGCCAGGCACTGATCTGGCTGGTTTGATCTTTTGAAGAAGCTCTAGAGATTTTAGAAACAAGAGAACCTCTAAGGTGATGTGAAAATGCCTCTGATCTGAGATCTCTACTTGCTACTTCACTATGTCATATAGACATATTCTCATCCATTTCATGCAATTTTGATGGTGACTGTGGTATTAGCGTACTTGAGTTAGCACATGGACTTTTAATAGTCCAGCTTGTAGCAGCAGCAGACTTGGTAATTACCCTTGTGAATGAGTGTTGCAAAAACATACCATTAAACCTTGACACCTTTTGTCTGCCTGGAGGAGCAGACAGTAGATTTTACTTGGAATCTGCCTACTGAAACCCCTTGTTTCAATATGGCTGCTAAGTGCCTGTTACTTTATGCCTATGATTTTCCTGTCTTCTTCGTGGAAATTTGCAAGAAGCAAGCGGAAAACAAAAGTCTTAACAATGCTGAACAAATGCACAAGTTGTCTTAGGTTCAGACATACTTTTCCTCCTTTATTTTTGCAGTAGAGTGAATCAGTTATGCAATCTATTGTATTTATTTTTATTTTAACTTGGTGTTGCCCATAATGAATTTTTCTTGTATTTTCGCATGCAGCAATTCTGAAAGTGGGATGAATGTTGGGATACTAGACATATTTGGATTTGAGAACTTCGCAAGAAATTCTTTTGAACAGCTGTGCATAAATATTGCTAATGAACAGATCCAGTTTTATTTCAATCAACATATCTTTGCACTGGAGCAGGTAAATTCTATTCTGTTGAGGTCTAGCTGAATCAGCTGTCCTACGCTAGAATCATATTCAGGAGTACTTTATAAAATGGGTATGTGATTTAAAAGTGAGATAATGACATCTTTCTGTTGAAGTTCTGTAAATAATGTTGAGGCCTGTAGAGCATTTCTGTGCATCATAAATGCCCTAATGATGATGTTGTTTTTGCTGGTTCAATATTAAAACTGTGCTGGTGACTTTTGTAGATGGAATATCAGAGTGAGGGAATTGATGCTACTACAGTGGAGTATGAGGACAACCGTCCACTTCTAGATATGTTCCTTCAGAAACCCATGGGTCTCCTGTCTCTGCTAGATGAAGAAAGTCGATTCCCTCAGGCAACAGATCTAACTTTAGTTGGTAGGTGCGAACAAAACTCCGGGAAAGGTCTGGGAAATGACAAATATATTATAAGAGGGCACAATGTCATCTTTATTCAAGTTTTCCTAGCCTAGGTGTCCTGAGGCTGTGTCATTTCATTTGGCATTCTAAGTATATTTTTCATAGTGCTTCATCATTTTTCTCTGCTTACATGTTTTCTATCCTTTTCAAATTGGAAAAGTCTTAAGCATCAGGTGGCAAGGGCTTATTGTTTTTCCAGCGTTACAAGGAAATATCCTGTGTCTTGTCCATGTACATGGGGTACATCAGGCAGTATTTATCTCCATTTACTGAAAGGAAAGCTGAGACATAGTAGAATCTTGTATCTAGGACCACCCTGTCAGTAGCATTAGTGTTGAAAGTAAAATTTAGATCTCCCAGATTCCTAGGCCCATGTTTATCCAATTAGAACATACTGCTTTACTCCAGATTATCTCATCATAAATAGGAAGAGTATGGTATTTCTGGTGTGCCATCTGGCTGAGTATTTCCCTGTCGTCATGCATATATTACATACCTTTTAACAAATCTTGGTGGCAACCTTAAAATATGCAGCGCATGCCATGTTTAAAGCTGTTGTTTTGCTTTTATTTACTAGAGCTGCATTTTTCCCTGCGATATGAAACAGAGCCCTATTTACTTCAATGGAACATGCTGCAGAGACTCAAACTGTTAGAGAAAAATAAGTTTCCAGATAAATTGCACAATACACAATTGCACAAGATTTTTCACTAATGCTAGACTGAGCTGAAACTGGAATTCAGGCCACAGATAGAATGAGTACTATGGTTTCATACTGCTCCTTGTCTTGGTTTGAAAGACAGGTGTCTGCCAAGGAAGGCGGGAACCTCCTTTGGAATGGAAAATATGACCTCTTTCTCTCTGAATTATTATAATAACTTAAAAATTAAGGGGCTTTCAGGCAAAGATACAGGAAAAGGAATAACAGCTCTTTATTTTTTGTATATATATATGCATAAGAAGGCAAACAAACAGCACTGGCAGCAACGACAAACTAAAGCAGAATGCCAGTGACAGCCGTCTCTCGGCTGCGGGCCCTCTCCCCTTGGCGCAGTTCGGTCACAGCCGGAGGGCGCTGGGGGCTCCCGGCCGGGCAGGGTGGGTGCGGCGATTCCCCCGCGCCTGCAGGGGCACTGTGGCGCAGCCGTGGCTCCCTCACGTGGTGATGGCGGGCAGGCTGGATGGCAAAAACGGGCTGCAGCAGGAACCTTGGAGTGGTGGCTGGAATGGCAGAGACGGGCACACGCTGGGATGGTAAACAAAATGTAACTGAAAACTTCAGAACCTTAGCAGGAGCTGCAGGGGATCAGGTGGACATGGGGTGTTGGGTTAGAGTGTAGTGAAAAAGCCTGAGGCAGCAGCAGAAAACAGTGGAGCTGGGCAGCGGCCACCGGGGTGCTTTGTAACTACTCTACTTCCAGAGCCGGGGAGACGCCCTTCGGGAAGGGGAAGGGGGCTCAGGGCCCCAGGTTTTCCTCTGAGGCACCTGAGTAGATGGTGAGGGTCTTTTCCAGTCAGGCAGGGTGATTGATAAAGTCTCAGTTCACTGGCTGCTCCTATGGGCAAAGCCTCACTCATGGTAGACACAGTAAAAAGGCAGAGCTCCGCCGTGGCAGCAAATTTTTCTCACAGCAACTGCAGACTGGCCAACTCTCCCTCCGATCCTGAGAGCGAGAGAGAGCTAGGAGCTGAGCCCAGCCCCCCACCCCCAGCTAAAGTCTCATGGTATCTTTTCCCTTCCCAAGAGAAAGGCCTTCAGGTGGGAGAGTAGCCCACTGCACGCTTCTCCTTACCTTGGGCCACTTCTTTTTGTCACTCTTAAGTACCGGTTGTTACCATCTCCTAGGCGACAGATGGGACAAAATTCCCTAAGAGAAAGAAAAAAAAAAATAAAAGGAAAAATCTTAACCTCCAACACTCCTCCGTTGTGTACTAAAGTTGTCTGCCTCCCTGTAGGTTGTATAAATCAGTTAGTACTGAATTTTGAACTACTACTTCCAGAGGCACTTTCCCTGGTCCACTGCTGATCGGCCTTACTGCTGATCTCTACACAGCACAACAGGATCCCTCAAGCAGACAGCAAAGTGGGATATTTTGCCCTGTCTAGGTGTGCCAAACAATCATTAATTCCACCACTCTGTCCCAGCCTCCAGAAATTTCAAACTTAGTTATTTTTGCTTTAAATACAAGCTTGATTAAGTGGTAATAGAAAGAAAAAAATAATACAAAATATTAGTGGATTCTAACATTAGAAAAAACATTTTGATAATATTTTCTGACATGCACAGCATGACAGAGAATTTTATCAATTTATTCTGGTCCCAGGTCTCTAGTTGCTTGTTCAGGTAAATTAGTATAATAGCAAGTTTCACAGTATAAACACTAGTTCTTATTAAAATGGGTTCCTTTGGATTCTGCTCCCTTGCAGGGGTATTTCCTTGGCTCAGCAGGCAGGAATTGCTACCTGGGCACTCAGTGTTGGACAGACAGCATTAATTTAATTCCAAAATATTAAAGAGCCTACAAAATATCAAAGGGCATAAAAGATTTTTTTTTTAGAAACTGGTGTTTCTTTTTCTGTCAGGTCTTTAGGGGTAATCACAGGAAACAGAAAGTCTCCTTAGAAGAGGTTTTATAGAGAATCTTATTTTTTTCTGTAGAAGTCCAAAGGTGCACGAGAGACAGTTCCAGACTGGACACATTAACATATCCTTAAAACTTGATGCACAAAGCTAAATGAATGCAGAAAGGAAGATAGAGAAAATACAAATAATAGGCATTAAAGTGAGTGTGATATATGCACAGTTTTGAATGTGTGCAGTGGAAATAAACTCACCCCAAACCCTGCATATACATAAGTAAATTCAGTGCAAAATGTGGGAAATTGTCATATCTTCTCATTGGGTCTTACTTAGTATTTTTCCGTGCACAAAAGCGTCTACAAACAGTGGTGTTTGAAAGACAGTCTTACTGGGCTAGTTTAAAATGAACTGTTCCATTCAGATGTGACAGCTTGGTATTTCTGAGCAATCTGATAATATGTGTTTACAGCAGTTCTCACTTCTTGAGCAGCAATTTAGCAAACTAATTAGGATGAAGATTATTATTAATCACTCTGTCACTTAAATCAATGTCTTTTCTCAATGTCTAGATAAATTTGAAGATAACTTACGATGCAAATACTTTTGGAGACCAAAAGGAGTGGAACTGTCATTTGGTATTCAACACTATGCTGGAAAGGTATGGTCATGTGATTTTTATTTAGTTCGAATAATAGTGGTAAGGTTATTATTTGTTTTTATCCAGAGTTGCTGCTTTATGGGGTTTTTCCTCATTTTAATAGGAAAAATGATAATGTTTATGCAAAGAGTCTACAATGAAACTTTCATGTGTAGCAGTCCCTTTTGGATTCTATCCTCAGGGCTCTTACACAAATTGTGTAGACAGGAAGCATCTTTTTTTTGCAAGAAATCTGGTCTCAGAGATGCCAGTACTACAGTCATTTCAAAGGAGCGACTCTGGAGCCAGAGCAGGCTGTGTGCTTGGTAACAGCATGGGAATGCCACAATAGTTCTGTGTGAGAGTGTATGTGAAGTATATGCATAAAAAGCAATGTAAACCAGTATCTGTAACAGAACTTAAAATCCTATAGAGTGCATTGGAAAGACTGGGACTTGCTAGTAGAGATGTTTTCTTGCACTTTGTAATGCCTAACTTCTTTGGTTCTCAGAAGTTAACATTCACATATTATTTTCTATACGGAGTAACAGTCCAGTTTTCACCATAGCATGAGCTTTGCTTGCAATTTCAGGCCCAAATACTTGTTCATAGACAAAATCAAAATAGCCATGTTTTATATAGTTATTGATGAAGTCTTATCTCTGGATCAATATAAGACTCCAAAATTTTTTTCTAGTAAATTCTGTCAGGCTTTCTGTCCTGTTAATAACTATTAAAATTCACACAGGTTTAGTTAGTTCTTTGTACCCACATGGCCAAATAATAAAAATACTACTGGCCAGTTCTTTATTGGAGGAGAACATCCAGTTTCTGCGTAAATTAATGGACTCCAGGGAAATTAGGCTAGAGAGGAATATTGCTAGTGATAATAAAACAGCTCTAGAAAATTATTGCAATTAAACAAAAGGTAAAGTTAACTCATTCTTATATTAATACAAATATCCAGGCATTAATTTCTAATCAAAACAGTTAAAATAATTGAAATAGAGGAGTGTATTGTTTTCCTAATATAATTTTCAGTGTCATAGGAAGCTGTTTTAATGTACCTACAATATGTCCAACTTACTCCTGTTCTTCCAGCAGGTCTCCTCATAGATCACAGCTTTGATGCAGACAACCAGTAAAAAGTGACCACCTGAGAAACATTTCTTACATGACATGTAAATGATCTACCTAAGTTAATGAAGTATCTCTGATATATTGCATCATACATAGAATAGGTTGATATGGCAAAGCATAGCACAACAGCATTTAAGCCATTTAACCCAATTTGATATGCTATGGTATTCTATGAATATAGGTACTCTGTGTAGCCAATTTGCATTCTGAACACACTGCTGGAGTTCACTTCTAAGTCCTTTGCAGGTAATTCATTTGCTTGTCAGGCCCAAGCTAGCTGGTCTACTTGGTCATCCTGACCACGTTTCAAAGAACGTAGGTTTTGGGTAATTCTTTTCATCAAAATTGCTTATTCTGTTTTCCCACACTAGGTATTATATGATGCCTCTGCATTCCTTGAGAAGAACAGAGACACTCTGCCTGCAGACATAGTGGTGGTGTTGCGAACGTCAGAGAACAAACTTCTTCAGCAGCTGTTCTCTAGCCCATTAACAAAAACAGGTATTTTCAGCACAGCTTTGTTAAAATTGTAAATAGTTCAACTACCTGTACCTCCCAAAAACTTACTTAATTCTGGACAAATTTTTTTCAATGATTTTATCGTATCTCTGTCCTATAGTGTTTATTCCAATTTCTTTCTGATTTCAAGACTTGATTTCCTTTCCGGCAAATTCACTGAAGATCAATTGGGCCAAGCCTGGGTCCATTTCACTGCACTTCATGTCATGCCTTTGGCTTTTATTGTTTTCACTAGGCTTCAGAATTTCCTCTTGCTTTGGTGGATTTCACCTCTTCTATTTCTTCTCTTTTGTCTCTTTGTTTACCTTTCTTCCCTGAGTTCAGCATTTCAGTGGCAAGAATTGGGGCAAGTTTCGGTCCATTGCACTGCACTTCATGTCATGCCATTTGCTTGGATTGGTTTCGCTTTGTTGCAGAATTTTCTCCTTTTTGTTATAGATTCATGTATTCCATTTCATCTCCCAACTCTTCACTCTGTTCCCTCATTTCAGTATTTCCCTAAGTTTATTTTATGCAAGGTTTGTTTCATTTCGCGTCAAATAAAATACACCCCACTGCCCACAGATCCTGACCTCCACACCTTTCTCCTTGACCCCTGCTATGTGCCTGATACCACAGCCAAAGGCTGCTTTTAGTGGTCTGCTTAGTTTTAAGCTTATGCCTAAGTTTAGGCTTTAGAAAACCACAAAGCCCAGACCTCCATGTACATTGAAAGTACAGAAGGCATGGGAAAGGTGTGCACTTCATGTCATCTCATTACATTTGATTACGGTCCTTTTCCTAATTTTCTTTTATTTCTTTCCATTGAATTTAATTTCATTACAAGTTCACCCCAGTCATTTTTTTCCCTTTTTTCTCTGGTTTCAAGATTTAATTTCCTTTTATGAACCATGTGCAGCAAGGCTTTTCTCTGACTCCAGAGGAAGCGAGATTACCAGATGTGTAGTGTAGGAACTCATTCTCAGAGCAGTAGAAGAATACAGGAGTTTCTGGTTCTTAGTCCTTTACTAAGATCAGTTCTGAGTTTATAGATTGTTTTGTACCATGTCTTACAGTTCATAAATAATATATTGTAGATCAAGGTGTTTTGGAGGTAATATCCATCTGTTTAGAAGCACTGGTGTAATATATAGTTTCTTGCAAATTATGAAAGCCATCTACCAATAGGCTTGAAATAATTCCGTTGATTTAAAGCTTGTTGATTTTGACTTACATGGAAGTGCCAGATCTGTAGCTAAATAGAACAGCAAGATGAGGTTTGATTACTCCATGGATAGATGCTGGAATGCCAGTACCATATGCAAGTGACAGTTCTGCAGTGTCCATGCAAACAAGGCAGCAGATGAACACTTCTCTCAATACTTCTACACTCTTAAAGCATCATTTTCATAATGGGTAAGAAAAATACGTAATACTGAATCTATATACAATGCATTGTACTAGATTGCAAAATTATTGTGAGCTGACATATGCAAATGAGGTTGTGTATTTAGGTAGAAATACGTGGTAGATGCATTACATAGTGCTGTGTAGGTTTACTGTGCATGGGCTGTAGATGCAGTTCTGTGCCTGTACAGCAGCTCTCTGCCTTGAATTTCTGGACTGTCAGTAACCCAGTCATAGCATCTGGTGATGCATTTTAACCTCTCTAGACATTTCTGTGTAGAAAAAGAACATCTGGAGAAAAAATTATATTGGAGATTTTTTTGTAGATGTAAAATTGATGTCATAATACCTGTTTATATGCTGGAGAGGATAGATTCCTGTTACAGTGTATTTTTTTCTGTAATTGGAAGGCTTTCAAGTATCCCCCTTCAAATTACACTTTTATAGGTCTCTGAGAGGTGGGGATCCAAGGAGAAATCTGCTTCTTCTTTCACCTATAATGAGTTTAGATTAAGGGGAATATAGTTTATGATGGAGGATTGGTTTGTGCCCAAGTAGGGAACAAAGAATCTTTCTGTCTACAACTACTCCACATTTGAGTCTGTGTTAAATTGTTAAAAGAGATTCTGATCAAGCAAACCAAGAAAACAAGCTCACACGTGGTCAAATGTGCCTCCACACCCCTCTTTTATACCTTGGAGCTATTGTCAGAATGAAACAGATTTGGTGCTTTGTCCCAGTTATTAGTCCAAATTATTGTAAATATTATGCTTTTTATTTTATTGATATTTTTTAATCAGAATGCTGATGCCTTCATGCAAACTCATCTTTTTCTGGCCTTACAGAGATATTTTCAGTAGCAGTGGCACTGAATTTGAGGATTTTGCCTAAGATGCATAAAGGTTTAGTAACAGACACTTCTGATTGCAGTTCATCTATAGTTACCATGCTGGTGTACTTTACCCACTTTTTAGGTCTCTTACATATTTTCCTTGTTTCGTATTTACATTAATGGAATGCTTTCTCCCTCCATTTACCTTTCTATGAAGAACACACAGCAAGTGTTGTCTGTATTTGTCAAATTGGTACAGCACATCCTGATAAAAAAAATCATTGTGCGTATGCATCTGTGCATGGTGTTATAAGAATAGCTTAAAGCCCTTATGCAATTTTTATTTTTTAAAAGCCTTTGTGATTTTGCTCTTTTTTTTTCCAGCTGTCTGATATAATTGGCATTCACATCCTGTGTTGGGGCCTCAGTGTTCTAAAATCAGATTGTTGCTAGGTTTAGTTTTGGCAGCTTGTAAGATAAATGAAAGGTTTGGCTGAGAACAGAAGGCATTGCTGGCAATGGTGCTTCGTCTTTGCTCAGTGAAGAAAGATAATGCTCTTCTCTTAACTTTCTACCAAGATGCTTTTGTAAGCAAAAGAATAGTGTGTGTGTGTATATGATCCATTGTACTCTGCCCCTATCTCTTAGCCCTCTTCCCTCCACTCAACATGTGCTTAATTCCTAAAGAAAACCAGAAAAATTACAGATTAAGATTCATAATCTTGGTACCATTTTCTCCAGCGTTTGTTCCGTTACTGACTGATGCAAAAGTTAATAATTTACGTGGGAGCCGTATTCCATCTCTCCAGGTAACCCTGACTTGAGATGGGCCTTCTTCCAGTATGTGTGGTGTTTTGTTTGAAGATGAGTGACAGCACATTCTCACATCTGCTTGCAGCTATCTCTGGAATGTGCAGCGTAGGTGGGTTTTACCAAGCAGTAGTCTCTCAGACATGTCGCAGCCACTGGGTGGTGCTATCCCAGAAGCGAGAGGGAATGCGGGACTGGAATCGTGGGTCTGACAAGGACTGAAAATGCAGTTCTTTAAATACCAAAAAGAACAAAAAGATGCCCTTCCCACCCTGATATGATCCTCTGTTTGAAATATATTTATATAACTGTCATGTCTTCCACTGTCAAAAACTGAGCAGCATCAAGAAAATAAATAGTAAAAAGCTAAATTCTTTTACTAATTTAAGATCGAATTAATCCCTGTAATTTATCAAATACACTTATCCCCTCTTAACAAATGCTTATATTTCACAGTAGTGGCCTGTGCAGTTTAAAGGGCCAGAAATTAACAGCAGGCCATTAAATATATATTTGTAATAGTAATTTATCGTTCATAGAGTATGCAACTACTCATATAAGACATTGGAACTTAAACATTCTGGAACTAATTTTGTAGCATATACAGCTTGTTTTGTCATCTTTCAGTGGAAACTTAGTCACGTTCAGCGTGTTTTGAAATCTGCACTTTCTAGGGACCTTTAACTTCAAAATTGAATGAATGTATTCTGATTTAACGTAACAGTTCTCCCAATTGCTTCCATATCTTTCATAATTTTTCTATAGACACAGCTTCTTGTGCTGCCTCTACTTTAGCTGAGTATGCATGTTCCCATTTAGATAGAATGTATTCCTGATTGTCTCTGCTCTGAGTTTATCACTGTTGCTGCTAAAGCATCAGAGAGAAAAGGAATCGTGATCTAGAAAATAGAATTCCCTTGTAAGAATAGAGGATTTTAGCTGGAAAAACTAAGGACAGCCTTGGTACATTCACCATTGAGGAGTCAGACCATTTGACTCCCTGTCCTGATATTCGAGAAATTTTGCAGCATCACCTGTAAGGGGTGGTACTATTGGATTGCTTGGGCAAAGCACCCTGGGGGGTTTTGAGACTGCAGGATCTTTGTCTTAGAAAAGCTGCATCACAACAAGATTCTCTACTCTTGAAAAACAATCTCTGCAGACTCTTCTCCTTGCCATGACTCACAGACCTTTAGAACCTCTGTCAGCATTGCTCTGTTCTGCCTTAGGTCCTTACTTGAGGTAGGAGAGAGAGTTGTCTTCTGCAGGGAGGGAAAGGGAAATCTTCTAGCCTTCCCACCAGAAGAGTAGAGATGCTGAGAAACATCCTTGTCCTTGCTCTGAGGATCAGTAGGGGCTGGCTGTGCTTGGCTATATAGAAGAATTACAAAGCTGAGTACAACTACAACAACATCACATCTAATAATTTTAGTAGCATTGGGTATTGCTCATGCTTTAGGGTAATGAATATCAATATATCATTGCTAATAAACACTCCTTGTTTGTGGTGCCTATATATTTAAGTATAATCTGTCAAAGAGAATTGGGATGAAAGTTTTCACAACTGGGATGGAGGGTTTTGTTAGTCAAGTTTTAACAATGGTAATTTTTTTGTTCAAAATAGAATTTTTTTCCAGACACAAGTTATTTATAATTCACCTGTCTAAAGGTCATTTCTCCTCCTCAATAATGATTTTTAGTCTGTGTTCTTTCTGTCTTTGAGTCTCTAACCTTGCTTACAGCCCTCAGATGAAAAGTAATTATAAACAGTGTATGTCTGTTTACCAAACTAAACCAAAACAAACAACTAATGAACCACATGCTAACAGAGAATGTGGAAAAGAATATTTTAGGCTAGCTTTATGCACACTAAAGAACAAAAGAACTAGGGCCTTTTGCAAAATTATTTAGAGAACTGCTTTTCACCACTTCTTGGTGACAAGAGTACTCTCTCCAGTATTAACTTGTCTGTAACTGTGATATCATGTGATTCCTCATGACGAGCCAGAAACCAATGGAAAGAGATTTTCTTGCATTTCAGTCCCATGAACCAGTACTACTGGGCATACATGGAGTGTAACCTTGGCAAGTTGAAATCATAGGTGCTTTGCCATTGTTTTCAGTAGAACCATGGTTTGAGCTGTCACATTTGTCACTGTGCACTTCTCTTGAGCACGTGCCCTTCCTCTAGCAATAAGTAGTGGTAGGTCTCTTGCTTTGGTGCTTGTCATTCACTGAAATATAGCATGTTTCCATTTCGGTTTAATGTATTTTTTTCCTCTCAATTCCATACATCACAAGAGAACCAAAGGCTCAAATACATTTTAATTTTACTAATTTATTCAACAATAAAATCTCTTTATAATGGTACTTCTGTGTTAGTATTTTCACCTTTAAGGGATCAGGCACTTTGAAGTCAAATGAATTGGAAACAAAGTCATTGTTATTACAGTATCTCTACTTAAAAATTAATGAGAATTTATATTTTGTAAGAATTTCAGTAAAGCTAATGGAAGCGGTGTATTTCACTGCGGACATGGAGGCTTTCATACTTCTGACTGGTCTTTATGTTAAAAACATAAAAATAGTTTTTGCTCTGCTGCCAATGAGTTGAATGTGAAGAGAGGCTTTAAATCACAGCTGTGCAGCATAACAGTCATGAACTTTACTGGGTTGCAGATGTGGGACTTCAGTAAACTAAATTAATTGTAGCTTAACTGAGTTTGAGAGGGAGAGTGATGGATTACTTTTTTGAGTTTCTCACTTGAGCATTTTACAGTTCAGTGTTTATTTTCCTTCATATCCTAAGGTTTTGCATCACAGGACAAATACAATACCAATACTCATAATACTTGCTAGCAGTAGGATCCAAGAAAATGCTCTAAAATAACCCTAAAAATGAAACTCACCTAGAAACAGAACATCTGTCAGATCTAAGTTAAGGTCTCAGTCCTGCTAAAGCTTTATATAAAGCATAACAATTATTTACTGTTGAGAATAACACCCTATAAATAGTGTCAGTGAATCTCTGGAATTGCACATGGCAGTAAGCACAACAGCTGAGAATTGTCAAATTAGATTTATCCCAGTTATGTTTGGTAAAGGGTGTTGCCCAAACAGAATTTTAATCTGAGACTTCACAGATTATATAGTACTGAAATGAGCAAAAGGGCATAGATTATTTTTGTCTCCAAGTGTTTGCAAATTAAACTCTAATAAAAGTAGAAGTGGACAAGTTTAACAACAGATTTTAATTACTTTACTGATTTAATTTATAATAGACCATTCTCTCTAGAATAAATCTTGAGAATAATTTTTCTTTACCTTTTTCTCAGAAGAGAGGAGATACCTTTCCCGATTTTCATGTTTCTGGCCTAACTTCTCAATCCTATAATGAACATAATTTCACAGTAGTGAATAGTAATCAGTCTTAACACTGCATTGTATACTATAAATTCATATACATATCCATATACTATGGATATTGAGGAAACAAAAGATACATCACACACTGGTTTTAATATTAACTAGCAGACTGTGGGATTTCACTGTGTACTATATACCGAATTTAAATAGAGAAATATTCAGAGAACGTTTTACAGTTGTTTTAATGAGTAGTTTACTTGACAGTTTCTATGGGCACTGTTTACTGTAAGGTCAAACTGTGTCAAAAATGTTCAGTATGTCATTGGAAGCATTCAGCAGCTCTCAAAATCAAATCCTAGAAGAGCAATTATTTTTAAATTTGCCAGTGAGTTTTGAGAGCAGATAACTTTGTTGAATATTCAAATAATCTTACTAATATGAATATCCATAATGTTTTTTGGTGTGTCCTTTACAAAGAATGTGCTTATATTTCCCACTCTTCCAAAACAATTGCATTAGGAATTAATATCTCTAAAGGATGAAAGTAGTGGGTAGAAAATAAATCTCTGAGTCTGTGTTAGATCTTGTATATTCATTTCAGAGTATTTTGTGTAGTCTTATTATCATTTTGTACTTTTATAATTTTTCTTTATTACTTCACCTTACAACAAGCTGTAAAGGCCAGTAGGTTACTGAACCAGCATGATCTATTATTATTTGACTTTGTCTTCCTTATTCCAACCTGACTTGTCGTGATGCAGGATTGGTTAATTGAGCTGCCTGGATGGCAGGTCCCAGTGTGTGACAAAGACAGAAAAAGTGTTTGTATGAATGGGTATTTATTTCATTAAGAGCACAGATACAAATATAATTAATGTTTTGCTTTACCACAAAAGCAACTGATTTTGTGCCAACTGTGATAATAGAAGTACTGGCATCCAGAGGAGCAGTGGTTCAGTTGAGAAGCCTTTGAGACTTGATTAAATTAGTTGTCAACATCATTAATGCCTGGATTTCAAAAATGGAAAGGTCTGGGACTTTTATAAAGTTCTGTAACCTTGTTTCATCTTAAATTAAGACTTTTAAAAGACAGTTCTTGTCTTGAAGTTTCAAAACCTGGTTTTGACACCATTTTTAAGCCTGTCTAGCCTTAGGTTCTTGATGACTTGGGAGAGTAACAGTCATAGTGAGGTCAGAGAATATGTTCCATAATTTTTTAACATGTGCTTTCAGTTGCATCTCTCTCTTCAAAAACCTGAATTTTTGCCACTGAATTCATTGAGAATCTTCAGTAGCTTTAGTAGGATTTTGTCCAGACTGTATATGTATGGAATAGTTTCAGTAGCAGGTCACAAGTGATAGAATATATACCATAAAATTTTTAAACATTGTATGGAGAATGAACATACTCCGGAAATACAAGCAAAGGGCTAGAAATAACAGTTCTTGACTTCTCCTGGATTTCCTGTTTATTCACTGTTGTTGTAGAAGCTTACTTTGGCCTCAAGTTAAACTGAGCATTATGAAGCTTAATAGATAGAACAATGAAATAACTACCATGTTCTTTATAATCATGGTTTTACTTTTCTGGATAAAGCATATACAATTTGGGGGAAAAAATTTCTTACATACCATGCAAGAGAAAATATATC
>VYZT01008441.1:90889-103377 GCA_013400735.1 Pomatostomus ruficeps
TGAATCAGAATGTAGGGTAACCATATTTCCAACCTGTGTATAGTTTCAGAAGTATTCTTCCACATACCTCTGGAGGAAGAAATAAACATGTCCAGCCTGAGTAGATGTAAGTAGAACAAAGTTATTTTGACCAATGCTTAAAATGAGTGAAGAATTCCTCAACAATGCAGTTTCATAGAAAATGCACCTCTGTAATTTTCTTCTAATCTCAGTTACAGAGGTGGCACAGGTACCAGGGCAATCTTCTGGGACAGCAGAAAACCTTGTTTTGATGGTGAGGTACTCTCCTGACAGCAGCAGTGTTCTATCCTGTCTGCTGTTCCCCAGAGAATTCAGGGTTTGTTGTACTGAGCTGATTACATACATCAGCATCAAACAGTACACTACAAGAAATGTGGAAGGAAATTGCTGAGGACCATATCTGAAAGAAATGGCCCATGTCTTCTGACAACATATAAATCATAAAAAGCTGAGCCAATTTCTTCTGTAATGCAGCAGCTGGAAGCCTGACGGGATCAGGCTGTGACCAGCCTCTCTTCAGCCAGCCAGTTGGTCAGGTCTCCAGCTACTCAGGCTGCAGACCTGACTAAAGAAAATGGTGAACATCAAGCAGTAGAAAATTGCAGTATTGTTTATACAAGAACTTTGCTTTTCCCAAAGTTTAAAAAGGTATTTAATTTTTGTCTAGATGAAGCTTCAGGCAGTTAGCACTCACTGTGCTTAGTGTGCCACTCCTATCATTAGTCCTGTGTTTGGACAGAGATGCCCAATCTGTGCGCTCCTGGCTGTGGCCAGATAGCAATCTACTCCCTCCTCTGCCACTCTCTTTTCCAGAACCCCATGACCCTCCCCTGGCCTGTGCCCAGGAACTTCTTTATCATGTTGTCAGGCTATACCATATATGTTTTTCTTACTGTCTGTAAGTTTGGTCATGTCACGGGACTATGAGAATTGCATAAGGTTTGTTTGTTTATTGTATATTGTATATCCTATGATCACATACTGTGCCCAAGATACTTCAGGAAAGGTCTGTGTTTCAGTGAACATTCTCCTGATTGAGTGGATGACTACACACGTTTGATTCAATTTAGCTTGAAAATCAGGCACGTTGCTTAAAGCAGCAGTTAGTACTCGAAGTTGTGTTAAAAAAAATATCTTGGGCACTACCACTAACTAGTTTAATTAGTACCATAATTTGTTCTTCTTAGTAGGTCAGGGTAAAAGTTAAGATCTTTCTTACCGACATCATACATTTACATATCTATAGTATGTATAGATACTATGTATGTAGATATGTATAGAGTACAGTAGACAGTTTGACCTTCATTTCATCTCAGCTGCTGTCAGTGTCTTTGTTCCCTTCCATTCTACAAGAAGCCTACTGACCTACGGTGTTAAAACAAGACTTAAACATGGCAGCGATGAGGCTTGCAAGCAAAGTTTTATTTGTTGCTGTAGACATGATGCTGGATGTTTGCCAGTGTGTGCCTTCCTAATGTGGGAAGTGACCACTGAAGTGTCCGCAATGTAAATGCAATAGAAAGCATAACAGCACTGAACTTATACTCAGGTTATCCAATCCCAGTCTAGCAATGTAAAGCTTTTAAGTATCTGTAAATATGATCAGTGTCTACTTCATGTTAAAAGACTAAAGATATCCTTAATCTTATTGAGAATCAGTATCAGAATTTCTCAGTTCACTATGGCATGGATTTTTCGTTTCAAATAATCTTGGCCAAAAACATGCATATTTTTGCTCCTGAAACAAATATTCGTAATTAGATTATTCCCAGGTGCACTTCACTATTACTAAGCTTTTATGATAATCAGATTCTGTTTGGTAACATGTATCTGATTTTGGAAATACAATTTCTCGGTTTTATTTTGAATAGAAAGTAAAGTAATTCTCTTTTCAGAAGAAGCAGTAGTTGAGATCTGTCTGTATTGGTAGTTGTGCTCTACAGACAGTATTTTTATAAATACATTCTTGTGTAAAATGTGTAGTACATAAGAAAATTGGATTCTTAGCTTTTTTATTGCACAAGATTAGCTTAAATGACTTCAATGACTCAAAAGACTAGAGTTTTGATAGTCAGTGACCAGACTCAAATTAGTACCCAATAAAAAAAGTGCATGTATTCATTTGTAGTTGAGCTAAAAGCTTAGTCTTACAGTAGCAGAAGATGAAAATGTATAACAGAGATAAGCAGTCGACTTCCTTCAGCTAGATAAAATGTACTGAAAGGAAAGACCGAGAAGAATCTATGTATGTCAGACATTGTCTGGCCCTGTACCTCTTCTGGAGTGTGAGTGCTTAGCTGTGATTAGAAGTAATGTCAATGAAATTTGAATGTATTGTAGCATTTCTGACCATTTTCTATTGTATCTACATGGTGTTTGAAGTAACCCCTCTTTATCTGAACCAGAAGCATGAAAGAAATTAATAAAATATATGAGGATAAGGAAAGAGCTTGCATTTGCCCTCTATATGATAGTAATATCCCTGGTATATGTACAGTAATACAGTAATGTCATTAGGCTTTTTCTCTGTAAGTCATTTGCACTTCACAAACTGAATGTTGCATCAAAGCTTAATGTATTTCTTACCTGGCATGCTTTTATTTTAGGAAGAGTGATCTATTGCAGACACAACCAAAATGAGGTTATAAATACAGTGCTGATATTACTAATATCTACTTGATACTACTTACAGAACCCATCACCTAAGAATACATGAAGCACTGTCAAACCATAGGTCACATCAGGACATCCAGCCGGAGAGTGTACTTTTCCTAATTAGTACATAGAGTCAACAGCTGGACAAATCATTAATTCAGCCAGATCACACAGTGAGTAACTACCAGGGAGGCAAATGAGAAGCCAGGAATGCTGACAAGTCCTTTTGAGATCTGGAGACCACTTCCAAAGTCCAACTTGAAAAAAGGAAAACATATTTCTTCTTTGTGTGTGATGTAAATACTTTCAAAACTTCTCCTGCTTGGCTTTGCATAATAGAAGAGATGCAGTTCTTTGATGATATGTTCTTTCTCACCTAGCTGAAATGAAGCATCAGTGAAGAATAAGTTTGCAGAGATGTGAGATCTTCTAAACAGCTTCAAGTCAAAGGGAGGTTTGCTAAGCATTGACACTGAGCTTAGCCAGTGAGCGCGTAGATTGTGCTGCTACTTCTTTTTCTGTTGAAAACTCTAAGAGCATTGCACAAACTTTAATGACTGAAACTTCTCAAAGCATTAAAGACACTCTTAACTTTATTGAACAGAGGACAAAAAGAGAAACATTAGATCTGACTGACTCCTCCATTGACACAATGAATCCCAGAGACTTTAGTCTCTGATCCAGACACATAGGTATGAGCCTTAATTGTTCAGATGAACAGTCCCATTGAACTGAAGTGCATGTGAGTAAAACTAAACATGTACATGTTTAAAAGATTAATCCTAACTTTAACCATTAACTTCTCTCACCCCCCCTAAAAAAACCCCAGAAAATGAAACCTTCGTTACCTAAGACAATTTTGAGAGGGTTTTTTATCACTTAATTGATCCATTTTATGGATTTGCATTTAATGTAGGTGGTATTTAGTCTACAGGAGTGTCATTTGTATTTTCTCTAAAGTTTTGACCATATAATTGGTGTGAAGCTAGACTTCTGAAAAGCACAGTGCATTCTTTCAGCCTTTGACGGGTTTAACCTTTCAAGGAACCCATGGCAGTTCAAGCTGGCAATGTTATTATCTAAAAACATTTGTTCTTCAAATATTGATGCCTTTCACGAAGCAGAATAACATTTAATATGTGCCATGTATGTACATAGATATTCAAGACTTCCCAAACAGTTGCGGTTCTTATTAACATACACAGTATAATAGCCTAAAGCAGTTTCCAAAATAGCGGATATAGCTTGTGTTCTGGACTGTGATTTAGACTGTCAGGTAACATATGATGTTAGATCTGGAAATGACATGCCAGTTTTGCAGCATTCTGTCAATGCATCTTAAAAGATAAATACTTCTTTAAATGATTTCAGAATGTTTGAATGAAGAATGCTGTGTTTGAGTGCTGGCTCCCAGATTCTTCAAGGGTTTGGTATTTTTCTTATTCAGAGGAAAGTAAAAGTTCTGGGCACAGGGTTTACTCTGCTCTCATATGGAATTATTACCAACGATTGCTTTCTTTACCAGCGATTTGGTATTCTTGGTTTTCATTTTTCCCATCGTACCTCCTTACTAGTTATGTAATACACAGTTTAGCAAAACTCTGAAGACTCTTTAGAGTTACTGCCTTTCTGTAAAGCAAACAGCTAAATACTGGAGTCGATGCAAACAAGTCATTTAGCATCTGAAAGAAGTGTTAACACTTTATTTACATTTAAATTAAAATAGACACTTATTTATGTGTTCTGGTTCTGAAAGGTGTGTGGTACATCTGCAGAGACCTATTGTTTATTCATGCTGTAAATCCTTTGAAATGTGTTAAAATGCTTCCCACTCATTATAAAAATCCTGCCACCCATGGATTAGGGCTTTGATGTCACCAATCCTGCTTCAAAGGGTTCTTTCAATGCTATTAATCACAGTTTAGCCTCTGAAGATATAGCCAGAGAAAACATTTGGACATCTTGTGCTAGACTTGCTAAAACTTTGAAATATACAGAGTGTCTTGCATATGCAAGTCCGATATCACTTCCTCTCTCTTCTCCTAGCCTTTATTTTGAAAAACTATTTTGTGATGACTTTGGCTTTCTACAAAGTATAGAAGAAAAAGTTTAGGACACGTCATACTATGCATTTTTAAAAAGGCACTAGTCTTTCATTTGACACCACAATACATTTTTGCCTGAGAAATTGAGTCAGTCTTTAAAAACCCTGAGTTACAATAAGATTGAGAATTATATGTCAAAAGGTCAAAAAATGATGCCATCTTATCATTTTCTCATCTCTGTCGTTCGTTTGTGAGTTTAAGATACTGTCTTAACACTTGAGGATCCACGTGATTTCATAGAAACAAGATTGTTTCTGTAGTCTTTTTGCTCTTTGAAATCTCTCAATGAGTCACAGAGAAATTGATTACTAGTGATTGAGCTGTATGCCTTTGTGCTGTCGTTGTTTTCATCAGCTCAGTAGCTAAGGTCAGTGACATACCACCTTATCACTGACTTTTTCATCCCCTCTAAACCAACACTGCACTCTGTCATGCCCGTGCTGAATGCTCTGCAGGCACAATTGGTAATGAGAGGGGTGTGGAAGAAGTGTGGTGGTGTCTACTATTCTTAGTACTATTGTACAAACTGATTTTACACCGTACAACCTTTTCCCTTCTAAGCTTCTTGAACAGTTTTTGCAGTATGAATTTCTTTCTTTTTGAACAGGTAATTTGGCACAAGCAAGAGCCAGAGTGACAGCAGCATCTCGGTCTTTGCCTCCACAGCTCAGTGCTGGGCGGATCAAGGTTAGTAGTGCTCCCTTTGAAGACAGGCAGTTGTTTATAAAATATTACAGTGAGACTGCGTACACTATACTTAGCTCACGTGGGTATACAGTGAGGTTCTTACCAAATAAGTCTGCCTTTACTGTCAGTAACATGCACCGTGTCTTGGAGCATGGTTTCCAGTTTTAGTGATGAACCTATTGTAGAGTTCAGTGAAGAATCAATTTACTACTGATTAATCTTTAAACCTTTGGAGTGAAATCTCAGTTACATCGATATCAGTAGTCCTCTTTATTTCAACGGGGTCAAGGTTTTCCACTGACAATTTTAACCTAGAAAGAGATCTTATTAGGTAAAATTTGAATAGTGTATTTAAAAGTATGAAAGGCAAAATAATTTTTTTTAAAAATCTTTTTCTTTTATTCAACTTGGAAGTGAAAAACCAGGAGATGTTTGTGACTGGGAGATAACTGGAAAAGAATGACTCAGCAAAATCACTGTTCTGTAAAAAGAACCGTAGAATTTAAATGCTGCTGAATTTTGCTATGAAAGTGTGTGGCATAACTGCAAAATGATGGGATAATTTTATGGCAATTAGTAGGATTACAACTGCGTACGCTTAATTTGTGAGGAAGCCTCTTGTCCCTTGAAGCTGATGGCATGTGCATCCCCTCCCCACTTCCTAAGTAGTATTTGTTAGAGTTAGCTTAGTTCAGGTTTGGGGGTTTGGGTTTTTTGCCTTCAAAGCAAACAGTAATAAATTTTTAAAACAAGTGTGGTAACAGCAACTGTTCAAAAGTCTACAAAATTTTATGTTCTGGGTTTTCTATTTCTTCTTATTATCTTCTGGTATTTGGAGCTCATGCTCAAACATCAGTGTGGTGATTTATGTCATCCAGATGTCTGTATCCTTCACTGTACCTGCAAATACAGATGTGGATTTCAGACTATTATTTCCTGTCTGGTGTAAATACTTTCAGTGCTGAAGGGTGGCCTTTCTAATTTTCTTGTGTTATATGCACACATGGTTTTCCACATCCAGCTATATTCAGCACAAGCTTTCTAAGCATGCATTTTATTGATACAGCAGGAATGTAATAGAGCAGTTCACTGCTAAAGCTTTACTAAACATAAACAATTAATAAGTACTGTTTAAGTGGGCTTTACTCAGCCTTCAAACTTTCTAAAAGGAGCTAAAAGACATGCGTAAATGCAACACTATTCAGAAAATGTTAATTTAAATACTTTTTAGATAAAAAACTATTTCTTAAAAATTTTGTAAAACACCTAGTTAAAACAACTTCAGGAAATATATTTTAAATTATTATTTTGAAATTTGTTTAAAAAATCCAAATATAATAATTTTGTTGGGACGTTTAGAAATTTTTTATCATTATTTAATTTAAGAGGGTTTTTTGCTTAACATATTTTTTGGTTTTATAGTATTTCATACCGTGCCAGCAGCAGGTGTGGTCAATATGTGGAAAGTCAATAATTTCCAGTGACTTCATAAGGTGACATGATGTCATAAATCGTTTGTTTAATTTTTTTCAAACTATTAGAAGCAATCTTTTTAGTGATGAAACAATTTGACTTTTGTAGGTCAGGCTGTTTTTCATTACAGTTGTAATTGTATAAATTCATATTGTAAGTCGCTACAGCTGTCATGTAAAAATGTGACTTAACAGTTGAAATATCTTCATTTTTGTTTAAAAAGAGTAGCTAGTGATTTAAAATACAAGATATCATGACATTCTTATTCTTCTATTATGACATTCTTATTATGTTCTGCCATTTTCTAGCAAGCCACTTGTGAGAAAGCCTATTGTCTGTTGTACAAGAGGTTGTTGCCCTACCATAAAATTCTGTGGCTTCATAAGCAAGCAATGTTGTAAATTAACAAGAGACAAAACTTCTAAAAAGTCTTACAAGAAAATCCCCCTAGCTTCAGGGTCTACCAGAATTTTTCTAATGAAAGCTTCAAAAGTTTCTTGTCAAGAAGATTTGGAAATTGATTCTAATTCTTACATATTGCACAGATCTGAATTTACAACTTCATTCATAGGAAAAGAAATCTAGCAATACTTGCTTAGCTTAATTTTCTGAGAAAAATTGTTTTACATCTCCTCTGTGAGTGTTTCTGACCATCTGTCTTTCTGTGCGCTCATTCCCTTTCCCCCTCGAAAAAACCTCAAACTAAAATGAAACTCAGCAGCCTGTTGTAAACCATATTAGATAGAGTGGCAGTCCCAAGATGGTAAGATTCTGCAGGTTTGGTGAAAATAAGCAGCTGTGAAAAGGAGATGACACTGCCCTTTATTGACCAGCAGATATTTGAGATATGAATATGAGAGGTTGCAAGTGCTCAATCTCCAGCAACAGTATCACTGAGTCTCTACTTGTCTAGACATAGAATCCTCTTTAGAACTTCAAATTCATTGGCATTTGTGCTCAGATCAGTTCTCGAACTATTTGCTTTTGTTCTTGATTTGATGTTATTTATAATTAGTGTGTCTTTTAACATTAAATGTTACCAGTTATTCTGAACTTACTGTCATTGTTGACTGTTATGGCTTTTGTCTTCTACCTGACATTTACTAGAGATTTAGATAATAATCCTCAGAAACTAGGTGTCTTGCCAAGATAATCTTGAAACATTCCCATATCCTTCCCCATGGACCTGCCTCTGTTTTGACTAGGTCATTGATATTTACTGTGTCAGATGACCTCTTAAGATGTTTGGTATTATCTGTGCTGATAAGGCATTTTTCCTGAAATATATTACAGTGTTCTGTTAACAAACTGCATCTCTTTTCTTATTCTTTTTTTTTCTTCTTCTCGTGTGTTAGTTTGAGGTGTGTACCAATGCATGTTTACCACTCTGGGCCAGAACATCACAGATGACAAAAACATATTGAAATTTTTATGGTTACCCTTATCGAACTCTGTCTTCATTTGCACCGTCTGTATTCTGAATCTTGACCTCACTAGTTTTCTTTTATTTCTTCCCCAACACAAAAGCCATTTTTTTGACCTATTATTACTTAGCACTTCATTTCCTTTATATTTTGCATGCAGTCTCCTAAACATCTCCTGAAGGTAAGAGTCTCAGTTACTTTATTGAGAACTGTAATCTTTCAACAATTATTTTAGTGTTCAGAAAAGTGTTCTTAAGTCAGTGAGTGTTGGAAATGATGGAGCAAAGTCCGGAATGTGTAGCACAGGTGCTGACAACAGCATTATCTGGTTTGTACAAATGCCACCTGGTCAGAGCAGATGGTAAACTGCCACAAAGCAAGTGAATGCTAAAATGCTGTTAATGCTCCATGCAAACAGGATGCTGGTTAATTTTCTTTAATTTTGTTGAGCTGTAATGCAGCAACACAATCTGCTTGTTATGGGTAACCACAGTTATTCATAAATTCTGGTTTCATTTTGATAAGAACAGCTGTACTAACAATACAACTAAAATCTACAAAGAGCAGTATGTTCACTGTCCATGTATATCCTCTAAAAGTAACTTTTCTGCAGTGCTGAAAAATTGGTATGCTGTGGCAGTTCAGCAGAACAAGATTGCTGAGATCCTTTGCATGAAAATGGCAGTATAAAGTAATTAATAGTAACCAGGGTAGGAGAAAGGAACAGACTTATACGTTCTGAGACTATCTACTTTGTTTGCCACTCATTATCCTACAATATTTTTTCCATACATGAGCAAAATGAGTTCAGTTTACTTCCTGGCTGTTTCAAATATGAGAACTCTTCTTATATAGGTACATCTTGTTGAAGTTCATTGTAGTGACAGTAAGAACTTTTTAGAAATCGGTACCTAAAGTATTGCAACTTGACAGCTGTTTCATTGGCTGAGTTTTATACTATCATATATCTTGAGTGCTCTTGCACTATCAAAAAAAATTTCAGAATGCTTACAGACCTCTCTGAAATAAGTGTGTGTCCTGCATCTGTTAGAAGCTGACCTTGCTACCTCCGATTAAGTACTCTGATGCACTCACACCTGAAGGAATGACTATAACAAAAACTGAACCCAGCTTGCATGGGCAAGGTGGGGTGGGTCTGCAGTGCTTCTGGAACAATCCTAACATCAGTTTTATCTTCCAGGTTGACACAATGGAGGTTATGCGGCATCCTGAGGAAACAACTAACATGAAGCAGCAAACTATGGCTTCCTATTTTAGGGTACAAAAATTAAAATGAAAACACGCATTTTGATAATAAGAACAATAGATATATCTAAAATATTTGTGGGATTGTTAGATCAAAGAGAAATATAAGAAAAAAATTTTACTCTGAGGCCTTTGTAGATTCATAAACTTTTTTTTTGCTTCTTTTCTCTTTGTTTCCTCATATTGTATTTTTATAATTTCACTGAGTACGTTGATAACAGAATCTAGAGCCTGGACTATTTTCCATCTAAAATGCTAGAGGTCTAGAAGAGGTCTTGTTATAAACAGAACACCAATTTTGTGCAAATAAAATGCATGTTATCACTAAAGTCTTCATATTTTTTCCCAAGATGAGGCATACGTACCTTTAAAGATTAAAATTTTTCATTTGTGCTAAGAAGTAAAAAACAATCTATCTTTTGGAAGTTCTGTTATAAATCATATGGATTGCCATTTTATCAGTAGTAATCCTATCTGAGGTAATGCATATTCTGCATGTGTGTTCAAATCAAATGGGCAAGGAAAGGGCATTGAGAATGTTGGAACTGAAAGCCTAGGAGTCAACAAAGTGCTAGTTCAAGACTCCTGGTTACTGGTTTTTTCTGCAGTCATTGCAAAGTGAAAAAGTTTTCAGCAGTTGGCTCTTGGGCTGCACTTATACCTTGCAGAATGGGGACATTCACAGAGTTATGTTAGTCAGTGTGAGGCAAAGCTTCATGCTGTGTAGGAATACCTGTTCAATTTGTCTTGCAAATAGTGTAAGGAAGGTCATAGAGGCAGCTACTGTGAACTGAGATGTTGCCCCAATGTGGAGAGTACAAGGACACACATTCAGACTTGTCATACAGGTGTGCACTTAGAGTGCTCTTGCACAGAACCACATAAATACCATCTCTGTAGGAGCTGTGGGAAAAAAAAAATGTAATGGGGCAGTGAGTGTGGAAGTACACTGTAATACACATGCAACCTGCAGCAAGGTGACAACAATCAGCTTGGAATTGTACATAATTTTGAGACACATGGGTATATGAGATTGAACATAGTTGTAACACATACTTATCATACAGAAGCTTAATGAGGTGAGTATGGAGCAGAAGTATCAGTACTCAGAGGAGTCAATGGAAAAAAAGATATATATGATCTGATCAAATGTTTTTCATTTTAGTTTAAAATGCAATGGAGTGAATTGTTTTCTGTGTCCAGGGTAGATAGGAAACAAAGTAATGGACTTCCATTTCAGTGGGAAGATTTATGTTAGATGCTAAGAAATTTATGAATAGTCATGATAATATAGCAGATCAACAGATTTCTAGTGAGATGTGCAATTTATATTCTCAGTGATTCTGAAAAATGGTACCTGAAATGTTAAAGATGCATCTAGTGTTGTCTGTGGACAGAGCACCGAAATGATGACTCTTTGCAACCCTTTCCCCACTACTTGCTGTGAATTTCACAGTAAAGCTTGTGTATCTGTTGGGGATATTTGATCAGTCAAATGTGTCTACAGTGGAATTCTGGTTAGGACAATTTTCAATTTTGGTTTTTTTTATGGACCTTCTTCAACTATTGAAATGTCATATTAGGAGATATGAAAAGTGTAAGAAGCAAGAAATCAGATTCAGATATTTAATTTCTTTTTACAACTAAAAGCTTTTAATAGGTTCCACATTTCAGCTGAAATTTTAAAAATTAATAAAAAGGCAATGGAGATTAACATTACAGATTAAAGTATAATCAAACATTACAAACTGTTTACAAATATGTATCTCCTGCTTAAGTAGTTACATTGCAGTTTTTTGTCAAGTGTGTGCATCTTTTTCATTTTCCTCACTAGTATTCCCTCATGGATCTTTTATCCAAAATGGTTGTTGGACAGCCTCACTTTATCCGCTGCATTAAACCTAATGACGATCGAGAAGCACTGGTGTTTTCTCATGAGAGAGTTCTACTGCAGCTACGATACACTGGAATTCTGGAAACCGTCAAAATACGTCAAAAAGGGTATTCTCATCGCATCGTCTTTGAAGAGTTTGTGAAAAGGTGAGACTTGTATAATAGAGCTGTTTTTCTAAAATCCTGTTCAGTGAGATATATGCTATGTTTAAGTGCAGAAGGTTCTACAAACATTGTTCGTATGTGTGTGGTCTGAATCTCTCATGGGGGCAGGGACTCATTATCTTTATTCAGAGATAAAGACTACAAGAGATACCTGTTCTCTAATGAAGAACAGTCAGTGTAAAACCAGCAGCGAACACAAGTAGCAAGCCTGTCCCCATGGTTCCCTCTGTAGAGGCAGCAAATGGAAATTATGCATCCTGCTCAGATAATTCAAAGATTTTTGGAAGGTCAGTGACCTTCAGCCATCATATGAAGAATGTCCACATATTTAAGAATGAACTGATATAAAAGCTTCAGATTTAGCTTCATAGAGTCATTTATTTTATAGATATCATGAATTACAATCAGATCTCCCTTCACCCTAACCCTTCTCATGGCTACTATTACTGGCTTTAATACATATTCTCAATCTCTAAAAGTTATAAATTTGATTCAGGAAATGTGATTGTCTTTATGAGGGCAATATGGCTACATGATAATTATCATTTCCTCTATATTTTAAATAATGGGTTTGTGTAGTAGTTACTGTTTTTCAATGTGTAGTATTAGTAATTCAACAATGAAGAGGAGCACTGTTCAGGCAGTAGTAGGAACAAGTAGTGAATGGCTAAAACAACCATGTTGTGATACTTTTTGAACTGGGGGTTGCTGATCCAGACAATATAGAATTATTGAATCTACTGAAAACAAGTCATTAGTCTCATGTCAGTGCCTGATAAAGTTAGGGAGAAGATTATTC
>VYZT01008442.1:0-40077 GCA_013400735.1 Pomatostomus ruficeps
GAAGTGAAGAAAATTACCTTTGATCTTACAGATCTTTCTTTCCATTTTGAGTCTGGCACTGATTTTATCAGTTTCGTATAATTCAATTCATATGGACTATGTATTACATTAACACCTCCTGTTCAGGAGACTCTACTATTCACTCAAGGAAAACGCATTTTCTATCAATGACTGCCATAGAAAATTATCCATAATGCCTATCCAAAATTCTATTTCACCAATTATTTGTAAATAATTAAATACTTTGGAGGAACTGCCTTTACCTCTCTAAACATTTGAGATCAGTAAAGAGAGTACCAACATATCATGTACTCATTTCTACTTTAAAATTATGTAGGATTTTTGTGTTTGATCTCATTTTAAACAAGAGAGATTTACATTTTTCATGTGGAAAAATTAAACAATATGATTAAACAAATACTGGAAGTTTTTTGCAATATCACAGAATGGATAAGGTTGGAAGGGACCACAGTGGGCCATCTGGGTCAACATCCCTGCTCAAGCAGGCTGTTAGCCTTCCTCATTGTAATCACATTTCATAATAAATTGAGACTAGAAGAATGTCCAAACTATCAGTGTCTACCAAGCTGTACAGTGCTGCTTATTTAGTCAACATTTTCATGCATCAAAACCAACTTCAAAAACTATACAGGAAAAAAGAACTAGAAAGGACTGTTATAATGAAGACAAAAACCCACATGCTATAAAGGATGTGATAGCCATAAGATATAAAGACAATTGTTTCAAGTAGACATTAATTTAGGCTTGCCAGAAGAGCATTATTGTTTGAATGAATATTTAAAAACAAATAAGAGTGTGATTATTTTTTCTGGTACAATTTGTGCTGTTCTACTATTTTCAGTGTTCTACTGAGATATAAGCCAAATGTTAAACCATTTGTAGGCTGTCTTGGAAACTAAGGGACTTTCACCCATGGTTTAAGGCAAACAAATGCAAAAATGCTGTGTGTTCATTTTTATAGCCAGGCTATATATCAAACTTATCCACATGTCCTGATCAGCCCTGTTACTAATGCATATGAAAGAGGAACCATGTACTTTTTCTTCCAGAACTGAATTCAACAATCTGTAGTTCAAAATGCAAACCTCCTACATTACCAGTCCATACAAATACCTGTAACTTTTGTTATGAGTAAAGTGTGTTTCAGCTGAGAAGCACAGAAAAAAATTCCTTCAATTTCCACAGGAAAATGTACACTTGATAATTATGAGCACTGATGCATCTTCTCTATGAAAATTTAATTAGTGAAAACAGTAAAAATAATAAAAACTAAACAACAACCTCTTCACCTGCCTTTTCTCAGTTCACTTAGTGTCAGCCTCATCTCAATGTTTTTTCTGGATGCAGCTATGTCTCCTATTTGCTAATATAAATCTGTCAATATTTTACTACCATTTCTGGTTGTGGAACCCTCATATTGTCCAAAAGGTAGCAGTCCATATATTTGCATACCTCAAAATAAAATATTTGGGCAAGAACCATTCCTCAGTTTTATCATTAATATCGATATTGACTGAATTTCTAAGTAACCTAGATGAAATTCCTGTGAGTACATTCTTCAGGTTGAAGCTGAAAGTGCTCTGGTTTAAGTCTCTTCCTGATTTTGTGGGCATTCTCTCAGAGATCATTGAGGGGTTTGTGGGAAACCTCTGAGGTACTTGTGGGTATCTGCTGCTGCCACATAAGGAACCATTGAAGTAACTCCCCCTTCACCACCAGAATCTTGTTTGTTGCATCTTACACAGAATAAATGCCCCTTCAGGAATAATGAAAACCTAGATTTCTAAATTAGGAAAAAAGATACAAAATCTATAACCTGTTCTTCCTACATTTTGACAAATTTGACATAATAATTAGTGGTTTGCTTTTTTTGGGTTTTTTTCTATAGCTGGTTTAACAATATCTCTGTTACAAATATCCTATTTATCAAGATACTGGGAGTTTTCCAGAATTTCCCTGAAATTTTCCTCTGTTCCCCCATAAGATGAATGTAATAAGTGAGAGCTATTTACTTACTGAAAAAGCCTAATTGCAATTAAATCAGCAGTAATAAATGGTCCATCAAGTCATGCTTCATTTAAAACCTTTACAGTTGTTTAGAAACAAATACTCATATTCTCTTATTTTATGTATACCAGACCCATAGATAATTTAATACAGACCTTATAATTATATTATAATATGGGCAACAGTAGAAGAACCTTATTTTCCATCTCTGGCTGGAACTAAGACCCTCACCTCTGGCTCACACCACAAAGGCCCTCACAGTACAGACCACGTGGCTGTCCTAACCTTCCTTGGACCAACCCAATTCTAGTTCCACTCCAACAGCACCTCTAAGCATCCTCTTTTGTTCAACCTTAACCCAAACTTTTGCCTCTGTCTGGGGCAAAAAACCTCACCACTAGAATTTCTGTCAGCATCACACACAATTTCTCCTGCTCTGTATTTCTCATTTTTGCAGTTGTTCAGCCTTATTGCCTTTCCATTTCTATGGCCTGCTGTATTTCAAAAGTAATGCTCGTGGTATAAAATGTACCAACAACTACACCAAATGTCACTTACTCAGCTGCACCAAAAAGATGCCCCACTAGCTTGCTTCAGTAATTTGACTCTACACATTTACTGAATGTCCCCTTTTGCTATGGTCTCTCAGACTATCCAGTATCAGTTTTCTCTTTGGGTTCCATTCTAGCCTACCTCATACTAACCACTTCCAAAAGTTTTCTCAGTTCCTGGAAATTGCTCATAAGTCAGATACTTTTCATTTTTCCCTGTACAAATCTGAAGAGAGTGGCTCTTAGAGTGATTCGTGACTGCAGAAACAAAAGTTGAAGCATTGGTCCAACATGATTCACGTACTATTAACTCATAACTTTGATATTAGGCATCCTTTAAGTAGCCTTTGACTTGAAGGCTATATTTTAAATAATGACAAAACCACTCAGATCCAAGTGCTTTCTGTACTTCCTGTAATTAGAAAGAGAAACTGAATCTAGACTCATTTGAATGCACTGGGCATCTTCTTGCAGCATCTCATTTACTGCAGGCTCTTCAAATTATCTTTTTCTTGTTGTTGTTGTTCTGTTTAGCAAAATATTGGCACTTAGATAAGCATGACCTTACATAAAAATGGCATGTACAAAATGCCAGTTTGTTATATTCCTAAATGGAAGTTATATTTGAGATGGGATTAATGTGACTAAATTCTCAAACTACTTTTCCTTTTTTGACTAGAGATGAACATAGTAATTAGAGTTCTAACCAAGATTAATTTAAATTAACATTATACAGGGGTTTAAGTGAATTTAAAGTGTTTTCTAATCCCAGTCAAGGAAATAATTCGCATTTCAGCTAATACCTTGGAGTATACTGCTTGAAATTTATAAGGGACATACGTCAACCAAAACTCTCAAAGCTTGACAAACCATTGCTCATGTGGAGAGTGAGAATTCCAATGTACTAACAAATGACTATTTCATTTTGCTGCTATGCACAGAGAGCTCAAATTTTTAATCCAGGGAATAAACAAGTAAAAATTGCCACAGTAACTAACAATCAACTGATCTAATAACTGTAGCTCAAGTTTAAAAGTAAAAAAAAAGGAAAAAAAATCACATTTTAATATTTATGTTTCACTGACAAACGAGGGAAAACTTGAGTTCTTGACATTTACACCAAAGGGTTTCATTTGTTTGCTTTACAAACAGTAGTATGCTTTTCTTGCAGTTGATTGGATTATGACAGAACACATCAAGGGTGACAGTGGTAATAGAATAAACAAACTGGGTTAAAAATCCTAGGTAAATGGCAAAGATTGTTTTAGGCATAGGGATTACACCAATTATTTTTCTTCATGTAATTTGAAATCTCAAAGGGCAGCTGATTTTCAACACTCTTAGGCAAAAAAATCTGAAGCAAAGCATGAACTTTCATGCCTTAATTTTCCTCACTGACGTCTTAGGTTTATGGTGGCAGGGGGAGAGGAGGGGTGGTGGGAAGACTCCTCACTGTGTGCTGAAAAGTTCAATTCCAGATATATTGGTTTATATGTCAAAAGAAGGTAGAATAAGCCCCTGCTGAAAATCTCTTTTTTTTTGACACCTGAAACTTCTTATTAAACTCTACTTAATTCCCTTTTCATCCAAGTATTGTTGCAAGACTGAAGTTGCCCAGTTTAAGAGTTTCTATGATCTGCATTTAGCTTACTTCTGTTACTAGTGTTTTTATCAGGGGGAGGGGAGCGTGTGTGTATATGGCTTTGTGGTTGTTTTTCCTACTCAAACCTAATGCAATGAGCTTCTTACCAAAATAAGGAACACAGACTAAGCCCCGAGAGAGCTGAGACTGACTAATGCAAAACCTTTTTTTAATAGCAAGATAAAAAACAGGATTTGTCAGTTTGTATGCCTGTGAGTAGAAATACATGTACAGACTTGCAAAGCAAAAATGAGCTTCTATTCTATGTAAAGAAATGACCTGACAAATTAAATTTTAATTCTCAACTTTCAGAGCAATAACAGTTTATACATCATTTACAGAAGATAATTTTTATATTTGGTATTTTTACAGATAAACAGCACACAAATTTAATTGCAATCCAGACTATAACAGCTTGCTTCCCTTTACTTCAAACGGTTATCTACTGCTGTGTGTTTAGCTAGTTATTATTGGTAATTAATTTAGGTACTAGAATATGCCATAAGCTATTCTACTAAGTAAAAGAAAGATGATAACCCTTCCTCAAAAATACAGGGATTTGTCATAAGAAGATGAATTCAGACGTGCAGAAAATCATCTGGAAAAAAAAGTAAATAGTGAAATGGGTAATATATCTATTTATTTATTTTTTTTTTAAGTTTTATTTGCTCCACAGAAGGTCAATAACTCTTTTGTTTACAACCAATTTCTAAGCCAACATTCCATCCTTACTTTATATTGTTGAATTGAGACAAATTTATAGCCAATTAAGGAACTGTATGGAAACAGAAAAATCAATAATGGTCAGCATGATTAGGAAACACTCAAAATAAGTTCAAATGGTCCACAGTCTCAAGAATTTCCTAGACTGTATGGATATTACATGTTGCAGATCAGAACACTGTTAAACCCAACTGAGAAATTATTAAATTAATAATATCAAAATATAATAAGGATGCTAATTGATAGATTGGAAAATAAAATACTAACTAAACTTCGCTTACAGTACATTTTTTAATGTAACTACTAATGAATCATAACCAAAATACATCAAAATGACAGCAACAGTCAAAACCTCTATATTTAACATAGGGACTACACAAGTTCACTTATCTTACATATGAGGATTGTTGACTTTTCAGATTAATAGTCAAGGGGTGCTGGGAATAGAATATTTCCTGTAACAGTAGGTCTCTACAAATAAATACATGTCAGATTACTAGAATACTAAATAGAGTGAAACCGCGCTAGAATTTGTAATCATAACTTTCCTGTAGGAAAAGCAAGCCACACCAACATATTTAATTAAAATTTGAGAGTCTGATTGGACATCATATGAAATATTCAGGAAAATCAAAATGGCATCAAAGTTCCTTGATGAGTATCACTCTGTTATACCAATGTTACTTAAAAGTGCAGATAAATTGCACTATAATACACCGGATTTCAAAAGTTGCCATGTCCTGATACAGTGACCTTTATCCTTAAACACTAAAAGCCTATGCTAAAAGGGACAAATTAAACCACTATTCAAGATTGGTTTCTCTTCTGAACTGTAAGTTTAACAGAATTCAAGAAATAGAGGAGATGACTTTGTTCAAAGAAATTTAAAAGTGTTGTGTTGCCTAGACTTGAGGTAAATATAGTATAGTACCTTTCTCCAGACAGCTCTCCTCTCAGAGTGAGAACCTGAAATATACAGCTTTAGTCACTTGATCTAGATAAGCAATTAAGATAATTTCTGTAGAGCAGTGGTCTGGTGGCAAGTACCTGTAGCAATGGTTCTGTTTGCAGTACAGTTTACATGGCATGTCTTCTGTTTTATCTGAGCCACACCCACAACAGCACATTATGTTGGTATTCTGAAGTTACAAATGTCCCTGAAGAATCTTCTGTTACGATTCCTTATCACTTGTTGCTGCACAGTTTAGGAACCCATCCAGAGTTCATTGACATGAGCAGATTTCTCATTGACTTCAAGGTATCACTCATGCTGTTACTCAAATACACAGTACTTCACTGATGTAAGCAGGAAAAGTTTTGCTTCAAAAATAGTGGAAGAAAATTACCTAAGGCTTTTTTCCCAATCAAACCTCCCCCCAAACTAGATTGTTAGTTTTTAAGTGACACATTGCTATCCTTATCCAGGTAAGGTTAGAAAAAAAGAACTACATCACTAAGATCTTTAATTCAATATCTTTAATGTCAGACATTAAATTCAATTTTCTACATTCTACCTGTTGTTACATTTATTCTTCAGTGGTTTGTTAATTTTTTTCAAGTAATTTCAGCCCAACTTGATTTTATGCAGGTGAATAACAAGTAAGCACACCAGTAGAAGTATTTACTTCAACAATTAAATGAATGCTAAAATATAATACTGAAAGGTAAATTCAGGATTTTTAAACATATAAATTAGATATTAAAAAAAACTTTTTTTTTTTTTTTTACTACACTGCAAAGACTTAATTTCTGATTGAGAACCATATGGTCAGCCGACCACATTAATACATCACCAAGAAGCAACTTCGTCATAATTTTGGGCCTTTCAATCTGAACTACAAAAAATTCAATGCAATCACAGAATGGTAGAATGGCCTGAATTGGAAGGAATCTTGAAGATCATCTGGATCCAACCCCCTGGGCAGGAACACCTTTGCTAATCTCTAGGACCAGGATTGCTTCATGTACACAAACATGTACATACACACATAAGCATCAGCACATTCCTATCTTCAAAACAGTTCATCACCAAGTTATACCTTCTGCCAGTGGCAGAACAGGCTAAAGAAACCTCCTCAAATGATGCCATTTTGGCATGGTATTCCTTTCAAAGAAAATCCATGTGCAGAGCTATGTTTCAGTATGCACACATGTTTCTTCTAAACCTGCTTTCTCACAGAAATAACTTTTCACCTTTCAGTTGTCCTTAAATAAAGAATAAACAAAAAATAATCCTGGTCTTGCTTTGTATTTTCATTGCAAAATATGTAAAGAAGACAGAGAAAATATTGGCAAGTATGACTCAATAGAGTTTAAATATCTTGTCAGAAGCCAGTATGGGCAAAAAAGTCAATGCAACTGTAGACTTTTCCTGCACTTTCCAAATTAGATTTGTGGGAAAATAAACATCAGATGGAATCTTATTGTTATGCAGCATGACAAATTATACTTTATGTTGGACATTAAGAACATTAAGTACATAATTTCCAGAGACAAAACTAAATAAGAATAGGGACCGGATTTATGAAAACAGCGGAAAGAATAGTTGACTCCTTGCAAGAATTGCTGCTTAAGCCACCATACAGAATTCTTTTCTTGCTCTCTAACCACCTGTCAGTTTTTGTAATTTACACAGTAAAAGAAAGTGTATATTGAAAGTAATTATTAAAGTGCTTTTATCAAACCATGAGTCAGATGTGTAGCACCACTTTCATCCCATTTCACTCAGTCTGAAAATCGCATCAGCCTCCCAAACAAATGAAGCATTGAGACAAGTAAGGAACACTCCAAATTCTAGACCTAGCCTTAAAATAATGAGATTTTATTACAGGAAAATTAACTGCACTGAGATTCCATTCTACAAAGTCATTTGCATTCTCAAATAATTCAGATGTTGTTTAAAGAAAATTGCCTAATGATATTTTAAATCTCCACCTTGAGGCTTCTGATATCAAACTTTATAAAAACTCCTTTAGCACACTAAAACAGACTACTGGCTATTCTCTAGTGTAGAAAACCACCATAAAATTAATTTTTTGGACATAATTTTGTTCCTGTGACAGCCATGCAAAGTACTCACCATCGCCAGGCATCTTAGGTGAGAAATTAAACAGAGAAACTCACAGTAGCCAGTATAGCCATCCAGGCTACTGGTTTATGTCTGATAATTATTATGCTTTCTGCAAGATTAAGGGTACAATCAGAAGCCATTTTTTGAGTCAGGTGAAGAGTATGGGACAGAATGGATGATCTTACTACATGTATCTAAATTTTCTATAAGAGTATCACTTTTTTTATTTTGTATATGTACTAAGTGAATGAAAAAAGCAATTTCAGGTAAACAGCTTTGTAGGACCTCCACATTATAAGGTAATTTCAGAATACAGATTTCTGGAGAAGGTAGAAATCAAGCAGAGTCTTTAACAAGATCTACCTGTTAAAAACCTGAGCCTCCAAGGAGGCCATTCTATTTTAAAGAGCATTTAAATTTTTACAGTGATAGTAGAAGACTTGATTTATCCAGAAACCTCACTCACATCAGCAGAGCTTCCTTCACCTGGGAAACAACAGGTAGGGAACCATTCACAACCTCTGAAAGAAGGTAATGCTCCTAAGTAACAATACATAGATTGCTCTAATGTAGAGCGTAAAACATCTATATACTGAGAGAGAGAACAGAAAACATTTGTTTTAAAAGATGTTTAAAGATGTGGCGTTTTTTTGCCTATAGAGCAAAATCAATAGCTGGTGACTTACCTTCAATTGTAAAAAAAAGAGGAAGAACAGAAATGTCTCTGCCAAATACACAAAATGCTCATCCAGCCTGTTTTCCTTTATATCTAGGTATACCTTTCTAATCACTGATGTTCCAAAAAGATTTAAGTACCAATTAGTGTAATTTTTGCCTCACATGCCACAAACTGGGATAGTAATTTCCCTCATTAACGACCAAAGCACTAGATAATGTAGAGTAAGAGCACATTCTGTACTTCAGCTAGCTGTAAATTCTTTTAAACAACACAGAAGTCACTGCCTATAGTGGCATTTTTAAGTCTACAGTGCACACCAGTGGAATATAGTAGTACATGCATTTTTCCACTATTTTCAGCATAACGTAAAATTGTTTTGTAAATATTCCATCTTATTTAACTCTTAAATGACCAGAAAAGTGCATCCTTCAGGAATTATAAAGACAGATATAAAATTTTGAGGAAGATCTTCAATGAGTATAAACAAGAATGTTTTATCGTACATAAGATAAAATGATCATTCTAAAACCTAATACTCCAACAGTCTTGCTCACTCCAGTTCTGTGTTTACAAACATCACAGCAACACACCAAGGATTTGCTCTGTTTTCCAGAGTCCAAAGACCTAACTAATCAGAGTCAGAAACTTTTTCATTTCTCAGACTTTTAGTTAATTGATCTGTAAATTAAACTGTATGTGAAAAAATTGGATACCACATACCTGGGGAAATTCAACAGGCAAAGTTATGGATCTGAAAATTTTCATGTTCTTCAGAGAACTTAAAGGTTCCTACTTTTTCCAACAAAGTTTACTTTAAACCCAAGTATACCTAATGTAAACACCCTTTATTTACTCAATAGTCTTACAGACTATCTTTGCCTTTCCATGGATTTTCATGCAAACACAACAATAAGTGTAATTCTATACTGAGTAATTGCTTTCCTGTTTGTAAAATAAAAAAGTGTTTTACAATTTTAATGAGAGAACAGAATTCTTAGAGCAGAAAAGGAAATTATCAATTACAACACCAAATGCAACTTTCTGTTTTATCTGTTAAAATGGTCTAATTTATGACCCCTAACAGGACAAGATCAAAGCTAGTGCCACACAAAGCTGCCTATAATGCCCATGTAACCATATGATCATAAATTGTCACTTTACTATTTTTTTTAATTAATTCAATACTTTGAAAACTTATTTACAACTTCCAAATTGATGCAGAATGAATAATTTTTTTTAACTATTATTATAAAGATCATCAAGGCTTTCCATATTTAGTTTGTTCCAAGGTGAGTAAATACTCATCTTTTAATGAAAGTAAGTAAAGTAATTAGTTACTGGGAGCACTAATAATCAAGTCTTGGCAGCTGTGAATTTTCTAACATTCCACAAAATCTCTCCAACTTCCAAAAGGCTGGAAGAGCTATCCATTCCTAAAAATGTTTTAATTTGCAGTGGCACTGTCATTTGCAAACCAAGCATTTTTTTTCACTTTCACAGTGGGGCTGTTAGGCAATTTACCAAGGAAATACCAGATTAATTTAGTCAAGGATATGAAAATAATCTAGATGTAATAACTGCTCTGCTGTTAATCTAGAAATTCCTTTGTGATTGAATATTGCAAGTGTATATTGAAATCAGATTCCATGCTTAGCCTAGTACATGTCTGCACTTTCCTTTATTTCACTTTCAAATTTTTCACCATCAAAAATCTTGTATGTTTTTCCAGCATCCACTTCTCAACAGCAATATAGAGTGATGTGATATTCACATAGGTGTTGTCAATACACAGAGTTTGCTTTTTTCAGTAAAGAGAGTTTCCACTTACAGAACTCCCCCACACTAATACAAATAATTTCGTTCACTTTAGTCATATTCATCCAGATCAGTGTTCTTTTGTAATTTAAAAATGAGATTTATGTCATAAATCTCAGACAATGAATAGAATGTTCAAAATATCACTCCTGTTAGCAATTAAAGCAATTGAGCACGTTCCCAAGAAGAAAGCAGCAACACATATGTAGGCATGGACATACATAAATATTGTTCTCTATCAATCTCCAATGAATTTTCAGCAAATTTTTACTTCTTGCTGTTCTGTTCCTGATGACAGTGCCATAAAACATTTCATAAAGATTACATTTCTTAAGCAAAACTATTAACTAAATCTAGACTTCATCTGTTTTGCACAAGTATAACAGGCTAAAGTTCTATTTAATGAGCAAGCAGAAAATAAAGAACTAAAATCTGAAGGAACTCAAATATGAGAGAGAGATGTTAATTTGTTGCTGTGTATGTTCATCTATGAAGGAAATTGCACTTACATATGCACCACCTTTAACTAGAACTTTGGATTTAATAGACTGCTTGCAATCTTTTCCAGAACAGGAAACAAAACTAATTAAATTCCCTCCATTATTCCAAATCTGAGATGTAAAATACATGGACATTTTTAATTCACTATCTCTGCTTAGCTATATAGACACACATTTTGAGTTTTGTTGGATCACAGCGGTCCTCAATCCATTGTTCTGAAATCTAAAACCTGTCAACTGCAACAGAAATATTTCTTATTCTTCTACTCATGAAACCAGACTGAAATGAACATTTATTTTCTAACACCAATCCTACATAACCTGGCAATGTTCTTAAATGACTCTTTCAAGGTTGATCTTTGTAAAAGTACATTGCTTTCCGGCATCAGAACCCCAGCAAGAGTGCCCTGCTGAGCTGAATCAGTCTCCTGACACATCTACCAGTTCTCCTGAATATTAGGACAAACCTTTGTTGCACTTGGAAGATTCTGTACTCCAAGGTCCGACAGCTTTGGTTGACTCCTTCGTTTACCTGTCAGAGCTGCCTCCCATGAGATCCTTCCCATCAGTTCCCTGATTAAGCCAATATTCTGCTCTCCTCAGGTTTAGGATCTGAACTCTGCTGCTCATCTTTCTTCTTTCAGGACTACTGCTATTTCAAAGTTACCACAGATGAGGAAATTATTCATGATCACATCCCCAGCTAGTTTTCTTCATATTCTTCAACAGCAGATCCAGCTATGCATCACCACTTGTGGACCCTTTGAATACCTTCAGCAAGAATTTATTCCTGAAACCCCACTGAGATCTCTTTGATTGCAGCAGCCATTCTACCTTTCTAGTAGCTGTACAGTCACCCATGAAAACTGAGGTTTACAGCTCAAAGATCTGAGTTCTTTAAACACTTTGTTTCCTCATCAGGTGGTCTGTAACATACTCCTACCATAATGACCCCTTTCCTGGCCTCTCCTCTGATCCTGAGTCACAAGTTTGATTACACCCCATCCCACCAGAGACCTCAAAAGATCTGAGCTGCTTATAGATCTGAAGGCAACTTCCACCCCTCAGCCCTTCCTTGTCAGTGTTTCTAGAAGTCCTTCACAGTACTCCAGTTGCATGAACTTGGCACAGTATTTGAATTGTTCAAACAATTCTCTAGTTCTGTAACCACATAAAGCTCTAATTCTCCCTGCTTGTTTCCCAGGATGTGTGCACTTCTTTACCAACACTTGAAACGGGTGTTTCTTCACATTGTTTTATCACTCCTGAAGTCTTTCTTGCTCCTATCAACCTGTGTCCTGAGCTTTCTGCCCGAGCACCTCTTCTTCATTTTAGTGTGGTCTGTAATCTCCCATTATCTCCTTTCCTAGATCAAAGCTCTTCTTGTTATGTTACCCAGCTAGTAGGATCAAGGAGACAAGACCTGGGTTCCCATGACCTCAACCCCAGAGCTGTGTGAGCATTCCCAATATGAACTTAGCTGGCGCCCATGGGGATGAGTCGTAGTATAGTAGTCTAAGGACTGGACAGACCATGGCAATCTCTCTGCAATGTTCTGGATCCTGGCTCACAGCAAGCCACGCAACCCTCAAAAAAGCAAGTGGGGAACACAGGGGTTTCTGTCCCCCCAGGAGCAAGCCTCCTACTACTGCCACTCACTGCTTCCTCCTGATGTTAATGCATGGTTTGGGTTAAAGCTGGCCCTGATGCCTCACAAGCCGTGGCTTTCTTCTCTTACTTCACTACCAGGTGTTTGAACCTTTTGCACTGCAGAACTGGAAAAAGAGCCATCCTCCACTTNCCTGCTTGGAGCTGCGCCTTGCAGCCCTAAGTTAGCCTTTCTTTCCCCATGCCTTCTGCAATAAACCTCATGTTCTAAAACTTCAACATAGAGATCTCAGTTTGTCCCGAACGACCGTCCAGCGGACACAGAAACTCCTACACTCCACTTGCTGGAGAACATACATTTCCAGCCCTCCTACTGAAGGACTTGATTCACTATGAAACTCAGTCTCTGGCTGCCCTTCCCATGTGGTTCAGACTTTCTTACTTTGGGGTCCTTGTGAAGATCCTGTTAATCTCCTCTTTGCCTTCTCTGATCCTGCCCAACCTTACCTCCTCATCCAGGTCAAGGGGGACAACACATTTCTTCGGCCAGGTTCTACACCTCTTGTAGGCAGGGACACTGTTCTATTGCTCCAGCCTCATAGGAAGGTATCAGGCACAGCCTGCAGCCCAAGGTCCGGGCACCTGCACCCTCCCTCAGCAGCTCCGAGCTGAGGTCTCTGCTGTGCCAGCAGCAGCACACCCAGCTGGTAGCAGGGGCTGTGTGCCAGGCTGTGCTGCTACAGCTGCTGCTGTGTGTTTTGCTTCCATCAGCACCTTCCCAGCCCCCTCACACATGCAAACTGTCGGACAAGCCACCACTCCCCACAGACACAGGATGTTTGTTGGGCCTGCTGGCTGCACCTGAACCGGTGCCTCTCCCTAATCCAGGAGTTACCTCTCTTGGCCACAGCTGAAACCTTGGCGGGTCCCCACCACCTCCGAGGATGCTATCTCCCTCCTTGCCTGGTTGATACCCCCATCATGCCCACTTGGTAACACCCTGGCAGGGCTTTCCTGAACACCCCCTTGCCCCACATGGGCCACTTCTCCCTGAACACAAGCTCCATCAGACCCTGATCAAGGACTGCTGTACATCAGGACCACCAGCCTCACCACACATGGGGATGGGATGCTTTGTCTGGCCTGTCCCCTTCTGGAAGCCTGTGGAGCCACCCCAGTGCCACACCCACAGCTCCCCAGCACCCGTGCTGCCAGGGCAGCATCCAGGGCTGAGCTTCACACACCCTCATCAGGTCCCTCCCCTCAGGCTGCACAGAATAGTAGTCAATAAATGGTGGATTTATCATACTCATAAACCCTGGACACAATTTTAGTTACAACACAGGAAATCAGAAGTCTAAATGTTCTTTCCTACTTCATGTGATAATAATGTACTGCTAACATACCTGTTTCAGGCTTTCCAGCTTGGTGTGTCTCAGTTCTTCATATTTCCATTTCCAAAGAAATAATTCGTTTTCCATCTTTTCCATTTCTTTCTCCAGAAATACATTCATTCTGAAAAAGTATTTTAAAATTTAGCATTGCACAATTTTGAAACTGACAGAAGACAAATTACTTTGAATTTCTTTCTCATAACTAGAGTTATATTTTGCTGCCTTTGCCAATGGTATATCTTGACTTTATTAATAACCTATATTATCAACATATAATTATTCCAAAAGATTAACCAAAAATAATAGCTAAAGAGAAAACAGGAATCCAGTAGGATAGAATTAAAACTTTAAATGAAATAAAATTTTGGCATAAATTGAAGAAAATTTGACATCAGTTAGTGGTTTGGATCACCTAATTTATCACAAGTTAGTGAAGATCCTCAAAAAAAAGCTATTACATCACTTGTATTTGGTATAAACAGAAAATTAAACAAACTTATGCAGGGATAAATATACACTATAAAGACAGTACAGAAACCACAGATGAATGATGTTAAATGTTAAAAAAAATTATTAAAATATGTACAGTTAATGTTTCAAAAAATAATTGCTCCTGGGAGAACATGCCAGAAGAATTTTAGGGAAATGTATTATTTAGCTTAGAAGTAGTATGCCTCTACAATGAGAAATATGTTAAATGGTTGGAAAGAAAATTCTAATACTGGCAATTAGAGAAACTATTTTGTGCCACAGTAGCTATTTTCTATTCTAATGGAGGCTAATGGAATTTTTCAACCTTTTTATTAAAGGTGTTATTGCCAGGCTTACTAGAACTATATTGTGATAATATGTGGTTTAAAAATTCATCTATTAAAGCAAAATGTATTGATGAAATTTGTCTGGGGCATTTCTATGCAGCAGATTGCAGGCTTGCACAGGGACAGCAAGAGTTGCCACTGACTGGACTGACTCAGGTCCTGGAAGCAAAGTCAGCTACATTAATGAAGCAATCCACTTTAGTGAAATATCTTCTTTTCTTCTCTTTTATAATTAAACCTAATGCTCTTGAATCAGGGATCTCCTTTTACTGTCTAGATTTAGGATATAGTACAGCTTGTTTTAGCAAACATCTAGACCTCCCATAACAATACAGTAATAAAATAAACACTGTCACTCACAAAGCAAAGTGGAGGAAGATGTATTTCATGCATTTCAACAGTTTTTCTTTTAAAGTAATGGGATATTTCATCGGAATGATATCATGGCTTCATCAACAGTTTTTCTCCTAAAGTAATAGGATATTTCATTGGAATGGTATCATGACTTCATTGAGAAACTAAGAGAATTATTAAGTGAGACATTTAATATAGTGGAAAATGAAAGCATTAAAGATGACATCTTAATACTTTGAATAACAGCCTATTGACTGTACTGAATGCAGTGAAAGTCCTCAGAAATGGTCTAATCTGAAAAGTAAAAAAGGAATGTCAAGTATGCAGTACTTATTTAGAATACACTAGTTTTGTGTTACAGTACTTCTTAAGTGAGATCAGGTCCCTCTGATACCACTAAATGAAGGAGATGATCCTGATTACATAAAGTTTACTATTTAAATAAAAAAAACAAAGAGTGGAAGAATATAGAAGAGATCAGAAGCAGCTTACTACTAGGTAAAAGAACCAAGTTCAGAGCATTTTTCATAATGAGATATTTTAACTCATTAGCTGATTAAATCACATAATTACACAGAATGGTTGAGGTTGAGCGGGACCTCTGGAGGTCATCTGGTGCAACTCCCCCTGCACAAGGGTTGCCTAGAACCAAGTCCAGATGGCTTTTGAATGTCTCCAAGGATGCAGACTCAGCAATCTTTCTGGGAAACTGGAGCCAGTGTTCAGTGATCTTCATAGAAAAAAAAAGGATTTCTTCTTGTTCAGGCAGAGCCTTCTGTATTCATTGTCTATGTCTACCCAGCCAGTCTTAAACAGCTCCTCTTTGATATTATCAACTAGCGGCGTAGTTTGTGGGCTTTTGGTTTTAGAGGAAGTAAACAGTTTTAAGTCCAAAACAGAACAAATTATGATCTTAAAACTAGAAGACATTTCGATGAGAATGCTGATCCAAAAGATGACTAAAGGTAGCTGTTTTAGGCAAACGATTATGCAAAATGCTGAGCAACCCTAAGGTTTCTATTCATGTCAATGAGACTTCAAATGTGTAATTGATATGAGCCATTAGTGCCTAGCAGAGGATATTAGGGTGTGATTTTACTTTGTAAACCCAAACCTGATATTTTTTGAAAATCAAAACATAAACTTTCATCTCTTTACTTTTTCTATTTTTTTTAACCTCCTTTCTTTTTGTCCTTTGCAAAGCCTGATGTCTGTGCATAAGACTATGACAGCATTACTGATGAGAGCTCCAAAGAGAATGCAATAAGCATAGGTCCTCTCACGGTGAAGAAGCAAAACATCTTATGGAGGCATTAGTTAGCAAAATAAGTAGGTTACTACTTAGGTAACTATTAGGTAATTTACTTAGCGGCAGGTCCAAACACTGAATTTTAACAAGCTAATGTGCCTGTAGAAAAAATGCAGTCAGAGTTCAGAGTGCTGCATGGAAACCAGAAAACTGCTGAGAAGTCCTCTGCAGTATGAGTAAGATCATACTGACTGCCAAAGTAACCTTTGGCCTTGGGGTTCAAGCTGTCTGTGATCTGTTTGCTTTTGATGAAGCACAGCTGTGTGTCCTTGGCTCAAGTTCACTGAGAAAATTGCTAAGCTCTGAGAAAGAAGCTGTGAGAAAGTACTTAAGCGAGAGCCTTACAAGATAAGGGAAGTAAAAATGCAAACAGGGGTGAGATTTTTGAGATACTCATTACTAGCAACTCCAGAATCCAGAAGCAAAAATATTGACACAAGCAAGAATAAAACCTAAGAGGAAAAACTGGAAATCTGAAGATGGAAATTCAGCAAAATCAGCCAGTTCCACTAAGCAGTGGAGACCAACTCCTTCTGAACTAGCAGGTGTAGCCTGCTCAACGAAGATTCATCAGCTATTCAAGAGACTGGTGATAATACTTACCCTAGTAACATTATTCCTAGCTATTTACTGTGTGCCTTGCCAAATATAGTTGCTTCATACTTAGAAGTTGCAAATATTCTGCTTGCGTAACATCTCTGCATGCAGGGAATTTTGCTATCCTGGAGAGGGAGTTGTTATACCAGTCCCTGCTGTAATGTGGAAAACACTGCTCTGTGAGCATTTGCTGCCTGAGGTTGGCATTGTCACACGTGACATGTTATAGATGTGCCCCCATTCTTACTGTGTGCCAGGAAATTTATTGCCTTATACCACAGTTAGTATATATTTAGGCATAAATGGCAAAATCTGTCTCTGAAGTACAGCTACAAATCAGCAAGAGAGGTATGTAAACAACCTAAACCTATTAAAGTTTTGTCTGCAAAATGACTAAAAATGAGTCGATAAATTATCCATTTTTCATTTATAAAAGAAAATTATTATATATGTGTTGAGGTTTTAGTAGTGAGGAGGGGGCCATAAAGATGGCTCCTGTGAGAAGTTTCTGGAGTTCTTCACCATTTCCAGCAGAGCCAATCTCTGATGGCTCTGAAGATGATGGACATGCCACTGGCCATGTCTGGGCCAATTAGAAAGGTTGGTTACGCCTCTGTGATGACATATTCAAGGAAAAATCAAAACAAAGTGTGCATGCAGCTGCCTTTAGTTAGAGAAGGAGGAGGATGTGAGAACATGTGAGGGAAAACAACATGGAGACACCAAGGTCAGTGGAGAAGGAGGGGGAGGAAGTGCTCCAGGCACTGGAGCTGAGATTCCTCTGCAGGCCATGGTGAGGCGGGGTGTCCCCCCTGCAGTCCATGGGAGTCCATGAGGGATGCAGAGCCACCNGAGTGGGTGGTTATCGGAGGAAACTGCAGTCCAGGTGGGAGACCCAGTTGGAGAGAGAGGGGTCCCCTGCTTCCATGCTGGAGCAGTTTGTCCTTGGAAGACTGCATTCTGTGAATGAGTAAACCCACGCCATAGAAGTTGACAGAGAACTGTCTCTCGTGGGAGGGACCCCCTGGCAAAAGCAGACGAAAAAGCTCCTCTCCTTAAGCAGGGGAAGAAGATCCTGGAAATGGGCTGACCTGAACCCCCACACCCTTCTCCCCCTTGCACTGTTGGTGGGAGGAAGGGAGGGGTGGGGAGTGAAAAGAACAGTGTCTTTTAAAGGTTTAGTTTATTTCTTATATCCTCCTTCTAACTCTGGTGGTCATAAATTTCACTTTGCAACTTAAGTTGAGCCTGGTTTGTCCTTGGAGCGTTTTCTCCTGGTTCCTTATCTCAACTCACGGACCTTTGGGTTAATTCCCTGGGTTTTTTTCCCCCCTCTCCTTCCTTCCTCTGCCAAGCTGTGGCAGGGGAGGGAACAAGTGAGCGGCTGCTGTGGGTTTCTGGCACTTAGCCAGGGTCAAACTATGCCAATATGTAGGTATACTGTGATTACTGTTGAAAGATGAAGTCCCTAAGCCCCTAAATATTTCAACCCCAGGAAAATGCTTACGTGAGGCATCAGTTTCCTAACTCACATGTATATTTGCTTCCACAGAAAAACAAAATATTTTTTAAGGAGAGAAAGCATGCTTCTGGTCATCCTCTGCTATATGATTCAACTAGAGAATTAGTGCATGTTTTCTACAGCTATCTAATTCATATAACAAAATACATTAAATATTATTTAGGAATTGAAAGGATTTTTTACCTCAGACTTGTACTATCTACAGGACAATTATGAAATAAACTGACATGCAGGAAATGTGAAATAAACTGACAGGAAGGAAATTCTTCAACAAAGTTTACCATTACAGACTCTCTGAACTGAAAGTGTTGAATATATTTGCAATCAGGAATTTTCTTCCTTTTAATTTTGTAATTAACTTCAACTGATTTGAAGTTAGAGTCACACAGTGCCTGAAGTCTGCTACTACATCATCATACATCACATGCTGCGTGTTTCCTTGAAAAGGCTTTCTGGTGCTATTCAATCTTTCTTAATATTGACCATTCATACAACATAAACTTCTTTTAGGCCACCAAAATGTGCATTTAGTATTTATGTGAGGCAAATTTGATACAATACATAAGTGTACAATAAATGTGTTACTCCCTGTTATCTGCTTTTAACACAGACTTTGCTAGAAGTGAAGAAGAGGTTAAGATTAACAGCATTTTGCAGCTGATTAATATATTATGAATTCAAAACCAGCCTTTGTCATTCTGCAGTTAGACTCTTTCAAAGTCTGCTGGTAGAGTATATGAATTTTTTTTATTATGCACAAAGCACTCCAATAACTGAGTATAACATATATTAGATATCACTGCATTGATACCAAATTGCTAATAAGTATATATTTGTATGGAACACCTCTTATTTAAATGACAGACAAGCCAAAGAAAACAATAAACACACAATGCTGAATTGTTTCTCTAAATCCTTATTAAAGCCTTGCAAATAGCAATGAATAAAGCTTAGAACATATGAGCTATAAATGCAAACGTCACCAATATCTATTTTCGAAGCTGTTTTAAATCCTTCTATGAGAATTCCACATGTAGGATATATTTTGTACTTACTCTCTTTCCTTCTGTAAGATTTTCTTCATCTCAGCCAAATGCAAATTCAAGACTGATACATGTATTAAATCATTCTCTGTTGTCTTAGCTGTAGTGCCCAAACTTATGTTAGGTTCCTCCAAATAGGTGCTGGGAAGTCCATTGGGGAAGACATTGGGAGGCTTTGGGGTGAACTTTATATTGTCATTGTTTTGGTCTTTGTTTACATCCTGAAAAAACAAGATTATCACACCTGAGAAAAACATAAATGAAGGAAAAGGTCTAAAATAGCTCCTGCAGGGCCTTCCAAGGCTCTTCTAGACATTTAAGGAACATAGGAGAAAAAAGGAAATAGATAATATCTTATACAGTTGGACTGTATATGGGTAGAAGGTGCAAAAAAAGTCACTATATTTGAATCATTGTCATTGTGTGATATCTCACACCTTCTGTTATGACAAGCTTCATATCCAAAATATTTCTAATGTGTCTTTAGTAAGGAAATATATTCTATTTATCTTTTGTTGGCTATAACTATGGTGAAGACAGAATCTTGGAAACAAAAAAAACAGGAATGCAATTTATCCATACAAATTATGTATGGAGAAACTCTACATTATGAACTCTTAAACTTTTTATGTAAAGTGTGTTGAAGCAGGCAATGGGCTGAAACAAGTTTTTCATAATGAACAAAGTATATAGATATATATTTTGAAGATACATGTTTTGCATATAAAACATGAGCAAAACTAATATCAATTAGGAAAAAATAATTAAAAATAAAATACACATTTTTGGGGAAGACTGAATGTCTCTCTTAAACAAGTTTCCTTTAGAAATGTATTTGCTTTACCACATCTGAGGAATTTTGTTTAAAAGTTAATCTCATTTTAGCAGATTACCAACAGTCCTCTTTCACATCACTCTGTTCTCTTGAGGTTTTAGAAGAATGCCCAAAATTTACATCAGAAAATACTAGAAACCACTGAAAAGATAAGAATGTTTCCCATTCACATATAAAGTTTCAGTTTTCAAGTAGAAAATATTTTCTACTAAGGAGAAATAATTAAAGAATATTTTGTGGTATTTCCTTCCAATGACACATTTGTCTGCCTGAAAATATGAAAGGCATTGGTTTTTGGCAAAATTTATTCTTGCTACAAACACTGCTTTTTCTTTTTTCTCAGCTTTTTCAGGAATATAATATCATTAATATGCTTTACAGAGTAAAATTTCCAAATAGAATACATTCAGATCTAAGATCTTGGCAATTTCCCTTGAATTGAAGTAAAAAAATTCCTACTTTCTACAATGCAGGGAAAAACATTTTCCTGCAAATATGAAAAAAATACCTATGTCTATAGTGACTGCCATCTATCAGACGACAAATACAGTTTTTACATGGTGCTGTCTATGAAGACTATACAGTGCATTCGAAGGCACAGATTTAAATGTAGTTAAACATTAAAAAATACTTCAATTTTTGATGAATATTACTGGATCTGTTGTATAGAACTAGGAACTGTTTAAACAATGCTGATACTTGATTGTTTAATTCTATGTCATGAATGAATTGCTCTCCTTATCAAACAGAAAGACTTGCAAATTTGCAAAATAATTTGCCTCACCTCTTTCTATGCTTTTGAAGTTCAGGAAGAATTAAATGATTTTATTTTAGAAGTCAAGAATCTAATTTGCTTTTTTGGAGGGGAAAAAAAATGTAAGTATACAAAACACAGTTAATTCAGATAAAAGAGGTAATCTGTTACCATAAAACATGAGAGAGAATCAAAACAATACTGTAAATTATTGGATAAAACAGTCTGCCTCTGTTACTTAAATGTCTAGTCATAGTACAAGGGTAGGAATTTTTTTCTGCAATTTTCTGTATTAGGAATATTTAGATGTGGGAGGGTGTGAGGGGGGAAGGTTCAAAATGCTTGAAAAATCCCATTTCTACATACACATCCATACTTTGCTCCTTCTTCATGAACTAGAAAAAAGATTCCCCATTCTTTACCTTGTTTGTTTCTTCTGTCCCAGGAACTTTGATGATTTTTTTTACTTCTCTCACAGGTTCTTGTTCCAAAAACATTAACAGGTTTCGGTCTTTTTTAATATAAGATATTTCTGAGCAGCTGCATTCTGTTTTCCAAGCAGTCCCATTTTCTGAGTTTTTCATCTCACTTACTAAATCCTGATTTATTTTTTTAAGCATACTTAGGTCTTTTATGACACTGTCTAATTTGATTCTTAATTGTCTTGCTTCCTCTCGTGCTTTATTTCTTTCTTCTCTAACTTTGCTCCACTTCTCCCTCCAATTAGCGGTGCAATCTGACCACCAGCGCATGGTCTTCTCCATTTGGGCAGCTCTGGCTTTCACTTCTTCCAGTTCCTGAATTTTTACTGCCTCAAAAATTTCCCAGTCACTATTGTAATTCGTATGCATATGTGCATAATGAGATGAATGTGGGTAGAAACTTTCCGATGAAGGATTTGAATGATGCAGATGGTCACCTGGTTGGCAACATCTATCAAATGTATCAGGTTGTGTTGGTTGGGTCCCAAAAACCTCTGTCTCTTCCATTTGTTTCTGAATGAAGTCTAAATTCATGTTGTGATTCATCATCTAATTTCACTTCTAAAAAAGACAAAGACAAAAAAGAATTTAACTTTAATTAATTATATCATATGTATAACCTCCAACAGTTGGGTTTTTTACTGCTGTAATAGTTAGTTCATGATGCTGCTTATATTTTAGAAATGTGCTTTATCAACAAGAAATAGCTATTCAAATATCTTTTATTTAACACTTTTTGAGTACAGCATAAACAGACATACCTATTACTTGGATAATATTTGCTTGCAAAGGAAGAGTCATTAAAGAATCATAGTGCTCTCAAAAATGTTTGAGTCTAGAGAAAACAGACAAAAACTTTCTTCCTTCAAGACAAGATTAAATTGAATCAATATATATTTTAAATATCTAGTAAGAGGAAGTTATTTGTCTAGAACTACAATCACGAATCACTTGCCTACTTTCCCAAACTGTGGAATTTCATACTAGGCAAAACTTACCTTATAATTTGCATAGCTAAGAAAAAAAATATTATCAAAACCCCTGTGATCTTTGGATTTTCTTTTTTTTCAAGAGAAAAATCAAGCATTTTTTATAGGGGTCTTTATTTTGCTGTCTGCATTCCAGAAGATTTCCAGGTAGTATATTCTTCTATTATTCTTGAAAGTGTATCCCTATCCTACTGTACTGTACAGTCTACCTCATAGCAATATGACTCAGCTAGTAAATATTGTTGTATTCTTTTTCATTATTTATCTTTTCATTATTTATTACTTATTTGACCCAGAAGAAAAACCGTTTCTCAGAAATTGCTTTCCTACCCCAGTGCTGAGAAAATGCTGATGTGGACAGTCTGGAGAGAATAGCCACTTATACTTCCTTGGTTTTTTTCCTCTTGATAACATTAAAAACAAACCAGAGCAACCGAGCAAACAAAACACAGACAAATAAACAAACTTAAAAAATCTTGCTTCTTCAATAGAAGAGTAAGTTGTTTTATATTGCAATATCCGCTTGTAAAAAGACATGTTTATATGTTGCAGCAATTAGTGCTAACACCTGCATTTGAAATGCAGAAGGCCAATGCTGCAAACAAAACACTGAAGAGTAGATAGGTTTGGCATTATGATTCAGTTATGTCTCATTTCAACTGAATAGGAGTTTTTGCAGGTTTTGTTCCAGTTTCCCAGCTGTTTTCAACTTTTCCATGATTTTCAGGACATTTATTTGCCATTTTTTAGTAGCTTATGGAGAACTGCTGTAGTGGAGTATGGATGTGAGAGGAGAAAAAGGATGATGAAGGACTCCCAGTTCCCTTCATTATCACTGTCTGGTGTAGTACCATCAAGCCCCACAACAACACTACACAGATGTAGCAGAGCTGCTGCCAAAGCTTCATCAAGATTGAGCCTTTCTTGTTTCTTGACCTACTTCCAGCAATTTAATTTTAATAAGCCCTATGCAAAATACAAAGATATAGGCACCCAAGCTTGTATGAGGCCCAGTAAACTAGAGCTAAAGTAACTAAATATTAAACACTTGCATTCAACTGTTAATTTAACTTCTGGGGTTGTGGTAATGCCTTTGTTTCCTAAAGCTTTCATTAAAAACCAACCAAACAAAACCACAGTAAATTTTAAATACATAATAATACATATAAAACATATTACATAATATAATAACTATATAATGAAATAGTTGAAACATTTTGATTTTTAAATAGTACAATAACTTTTTTTTACATTTTTTGTGTCTGTCCCAAACTAGTAGATATCCACAGAAATGTTTATCAAACTTTCCATAATCAGTAGTTTTTTCAGTAGATTTTGCTAGCATCTTTGGATATTCATTAAAAGAAGGAAGAAATTAGGGAATGCACAGTTTACAAATCTTAAAGAAGGAGAACTAAGAATGGCAATATTCTTCTTTGACTGAAAATCTGAAAGAACTGAGCGGTATTAATGAATCAGAATAGCCTGTTGCTGATGTTACATTACAGGTTTGAGGTGACTTTGTCATTTGACACTCAGTAATATTTCCAAAGCTGGAGAAATGTTAAGCTCACAGATCACAGGATACTGAAAAAAGAGTCACTGGTCATGAATTCTTGCTCAAGTGTTCTTGAGGTTGGGACACTGACAGTTGGATCAAACTTACAGCTGTAATAATTGAAGTAGGCTTGTACAGTAAGCTAATAAGCTTAGCCTTCAAATAGTTTTATGATAGGCTGAACTTTGCCTGCACTTTTCAGCATGGATAAATGATCCCAAATCTATACCTAAAATTAAAAAGAATTAAGAACTAAAATCAGTCATTCCTCCTCCAGAAAATAAAAGTGCTGGCTGACTTCAAGGCGGTAAGGAAAAGGGGGTGTTTCTACCTATATTGACTTCCCTATATGCTTTTCAGAAAATCTAATCAAAACAGGTTGTTTAGATCTCCCCTTTAAGATTGCAAGAGGGAGAATAATATAATTTTTTCATTAAAAGACACAGATTTTCACACAATCCATTTCAGTGGTTGTCTGACTCAGGATAAAAACCAAAAATAATAGAAATATTTGTTGGATAGGTGAAACAGGTAATAGGAATTCTATTTACAAGTATGACTTATAAAGATTTGTGCTTGAATCTGTTTTTAAAGAAGTAGACTAAAATATTAGTTTGAAAGGAAGCAAAGTTTTAAAAATTAGAAAAATGTATTGATTATTGTAAAAGTTCGGAACCTGTGAAAAATCTCATGGTTCCAAAGGTATGATTAGGATGGACTTACTTGATTTTATTTACAGTTCATATCAATCTACTGTTTCATGTTCTCAAAAATACTGCATTGATGAAATAATAATAAAAACACATCCAACGGTCCAACTGAAGACTGTTGTAGTACTGAATCTGTTGATACTGAATCTTTAATCATCCCTGTAGTTATATTGATACTTTAAAAAAAAAAAAAAAAGTCTTCTCTGGTGTATGACCACCTCATAGAAAACATCATAAACCTACATTGAACTCTGAAAACTCTCATCTATAAAATAGCTATATATTTATATATGTTCCAGGGGAATAATTTCTAACTTGTATGCTAAAGACAATTAAAGGAAGAAAGCTCCATGTTAATGTTGTTGGACAAAGGTCTCTAAATATCAGAAATTTCACAAGTCTAAAACTGACAAAAAAATACTGTGTGCAGCTAGCTTAAAAGTCTCTAGTTTGAGTTTGCAGGAACAGACTAGCTAGCACAGCATATGGAGCTCAGTGAGCATAATTACTGAATAAAAAATAATTGAATAGATAGAAAGATAAAGTTAGAGAATTGGATGAAAATGGGTGTTTTCTGATCAGTGAAGCCTTCTGATAATTCCAGTTTTGACAACTGAGGAATAAGAAGGAACACAAAATCTTTTTAAGAGTTGTTTTCATAATGGAATAATATAAAATAAGTATGAGCAAAATATGTGAAGCAACATTCTTTGTATCATGTGAGCTGGGTTGGAATAGTATGTGTGATGATACAGTGAGAACAGAGTGATGAGAGTTCTCAGAGAGAAAAAAGACCTTTGGTGAACATGACAAGGAACATAGGTCTAAACCATATTTCATTATATTGCAACCTTTCCTATTTACCTAATGATCCTGAACATCAGTAAGAAAATGAAGAGCTCTTGATTTATTTTTGCTAGCTATTGTTTTAGGTAAACAGCAGTATATTCACCCTTGGTGGCACAGTTAACAAAATCACCAGGAGAGAAAAGAATTATTGCATTTTCCCCATGTTAATACCTGCTCTCAGAACTCATCTTTTTCAGTCAGTTCAGTAGCTAGGGCAGTGCTTGAGGATACAATTTCAACATCCTTTTACTAACTGCATGATTTAATCCTTAGTTACATGTTTCTTAATTATTAAGACCTCAGCCAAACTTTTTTAAGGCATTCTGTCTTTACAGAAAATGTCTGCTTCAGATTAAGCCAGTTGATTTTCTATTGTCTAATCTATAAATTTAATAGGACAAAATGAATCATAGAACTGTACATGTTCTTTTGTAAGTACTACTGGAAAGACAGAACTTTCCATGGTATTGCTGCAGTTCACCAATCAACAAACCCTGACAAAGAGAAAATGCTTAAAGAAAATGGGTGGGAGTGATGTCATCATTATGGGAAGAATATAGGAAGTGATTTAACCCACTCCCTGAAAACTTGGCTGTTTACTAAGGGCTGCTAACTGCCAAGCTATCAAACCAAGAAGAGAGATCAAATTTTGTGTGTCTGTTCCTGTTTTAAAGCTGGTTTTAATTAGTAACCCTTAGAGGTTCCACCCAATGTCTAGATAAAAAATATTACTAAGTAAATTATTGAAATGTATGGTGAAAAAAGTCACACTGGAAAGTGATTCATGATATATCTCTGTCTAAAAACATATCCATAAAAATGTATCTAGTTATCAAAACCCTAAAAGTCCTGACAACACCAAGTCAGGTGGCTGATCATTTGGTTAGAAAAAATATAGCACAAAACTCTGGGGCAGAACAAGTACCTGGTTACAGGAGTGGGTTAGACACACAGGGCTGTAGTATTTATTTCAACAAGCAATGAGAGAGGATGTCAAAAAAGATGAGTTGGAAAAGTTCTGGTGAAACAAATTGTATATTCATGCGATTTTTGTTTAACAATAGTACAGCACATCATCAGCATTCCACCGACTTCATGGAAGGTAAATTAATCTGGGAAACTTCTCACGTGTATTAAAACAAACACCTGGAGGGTGGAAAGAAATCCTTACAGGAGCAGAAATAATGGTATTTGGAATATATTCCTTGCCTAAGATATCACAGGTCTCAAAACTGCTTTAAGTCAGTGGTTTGCTACTTCTCCCTTATCCAGAGAAATACAATCCTAGCATCGATAACATTTTAAGAATAGTGTACAAGCTTGGTTTGGTTCAAATCTTGTACAATGGATTTTCCAGCTACTGCATTAACCTCAAAATATTGGGACAGTAGATCGATGGAATAAACTACTAAACCAGCAACTACACAAGAATAGATTTATTAATACCGTATGTGGGGATCTTATCTGTGAGAACTTGTAAGATGGCTATACAAGTGACAAACCCCCACAAGAAGAACGACAGATAAGGAATTCATATCAGTAGCTGCCCCAAATCCTGTTCAAACAGATGTAAAACCCTTCTGAAGTCCATAAAATGAGATTGCAGTTAAACATCCAACTCAGGAGTTATCTGTGTACCTCTCCTTCTACAATGAAAAAGGGAACAAGTTAACAACAACTGAGGTTTGGATTTTATCCAAGACCTGAGTGTCTCCTCTTGCAGAAAATGTGACCCTGCTGCATTGCCATGGCAACACTGATAACAGGAACATATGCCCAGAACTTGTCTATAACAGATCCTGCATTTTAACATTGCCCATGATAAAACTCAGGTATTGCAGATCCATGACAACCCATCTTTAAAACTAGTTACAGAAGGAATACCATCTACAACATCACAAGGACAAGTACTGACAGTGGGTGATAATGTTACATTAACACTAAAATCTAGTGATTTTACCTATATGTAGTAACACTGGACATGAAGCTGTATGTGGTTGTGGCAACAACAGAGTGAAAGGGGTACTATGGGCATGTAAGGAAACTAATCATATACTAGTGGCCCAAAATAATTACAGCAAATGTACACAATGAGAAAATACACAGCAATTTTTTCATAAACACTCCTAAAAATCACTGTGCAAGTCCATGTAAATGGACAAAATAAAGCTACCATTTGCTCAGGACTGTGTATCATAAAAAACAATCCAACCTACTTTTTAATAAAAGTGTCCTCCATTTAATACAATTGCATTAGGTACAAGAGCCTAAGATTATGGTTCCAAAATTAATGACAATGAACATACATTGAACATAACATACATGTACACTCCTGCACAGAATGAAACCAGTACTGACTATAGTGACCACCTCTATGATGGTGGTTGCAAAGTCATTGGCCAATAGAATATTGAAGTAAAAGAGATATTATCAAACTCTATTGGGTAAAACTGGTACATTAATTGAATTAATTTGATACTAAAATCCTAGCAAATAAATTTCTCAATCTTATGAGACACTGAAGCTAGGATAACCAGAATGACTTGGAAAATTCTTAGAGGAAAGAAAAGATATGACAATAATGAGTACACAGCTGATCCTAAAGTCCGGCATATGCTGAGAGCAGTGCCAATGTGCATGGTCAATGGGAGAGCAGCCTGTACTTAGAACTCAGTGGATAAGAAGAGATAAGGGCTGACATTACCTGCACCCAGCAACTCCCGCATCTTCAAAAAGCAACTGCCTGGCAGTTTCTTCAGGTCATGATAACTCATGGAAGTGCTACAGACCAAACTTCTGAGCTGGAAAGTGTAAATACCTAAGCTTACCCCCAACATTTTTGTAGCAGATTCAACAGGCTGAGTGATGAGGCTTTTGTGCTCGTCAGTGAAGTCTGGGGGACATTCACTCCATGACAGAGGAGAAGGAATGAGCACTGGCATCAACAGTTAGGTAACTAGTTTGTTCATACAGAAAATACGATTTAGAGATCTTGTAAATTAGGGAGCTTGTGAATTAGGGAAATAATGAATTAGTGAGTTCATGTCTTGCACTAGTCTGTACAAAGATGATTCCACCATTGTTTGATGTCTTTATGTTTCGGTAGTGTTTTTTGAGGCAGAGGATTTATATTTTTTATGTTTTGCTTTTTTTTAATGAGCTCATAATCTCATAAAATAAAGTTTAACTTACAAAGTATACTGTGCTGTACATTTGAGAGTTCCAAACAGGGCATAACATCATATGCAGATTATCATACTTCATGAAAATTAAAAGATAGTGATTTCAAGACTTTTTAATGCACAGCCAAAATGATTCTGTTTATTTTTTTTCCACAGCTATAATGGAATATTAACATTATTAAACCATATGGTATGATTTTAACCTATGTTGTTTCCAAACATTGCATTCCTTACATGTGTCATAACTAAAAATCAGCCAAAAAATGGCCTGAAGAGACAAATAATGCAAATTGTTTACTTCCTATTATGAGTTATATGATAATTTTTCCCTCCTATTTATACTTCTCTAGTTTCCTTTTAACATAAAAATATCAATACTGATCTAATTTATTTCTGAAATCTGTTTTATTTCCTTCTCCTGTCCAGTAACTAAAAATAGTTATGTTATGAAAATAATAAAAAAGTTATGTTTTTAATTTTACAAAGAGAAATGTTCATGGCTTTGTCAGGTTTTGTTTCAGTGAGATGATGTTGTTTTGTGGTTTATTGTCCAACTATGAAATCTTAAAAGTGCCTGAAAAAAAACACTTTTCTTAACATACTGGATAGTATGATGTGTTAAGTGTCTCTTTGAGATAAAACGAAATCACAATGGCAATTCATTAATGTCCTGATACATAAGACTAAAATTATTCAACCACATCTTCCTTCTATACCATATCATCAGCCTGAATTTTTTAAGTGCAAGAGACAATGTCAGGACTAAATCTTAGTTTCCAAATTCTTTAATTTTTAAAGTTCCCAAAGGACAGGATAAAAGCTCAAATGCCTGACCAAAAGAAAAATATAGAACTGAAGAAAATAAACCCAAAATATTTGAGATGTTTGAGAGGAAACAGTAAAGAAGTGCTAAGTAGTCTTCCACATTTCTTATAGGTCTGGCTAAATTTATAATCTTGGGAACACAGAATATAACTATTTTTCTCTTTATTTCTTTATGGTATAAATACCTTTGCTTTGAAAACAAATTAATAAATTTAACCTCAGGAGATGCTAAAAAACTCCAGAGGCTGGAAAGGACTAGGACCAAATGTAAGTAAGCCCTTGATAGTAGAATCTATGCAAAACTGGAGTCAGATTCCACTTCTGAGTTGATCAACACTAGGTGATGAGATGGAATAATATCAGACAGAGACAGACAGACAAGGTGTTTCTGAAGTACCCCCAGAAAGTGCATTATCGTTTTAGTAGTCCATGTATAGCTAAATTCCCAGGACAAGAGGTAAAGAACGAGCAGGAAAGATAGTGACCGAAAGACAATAAATCACAGAGGAAGCAGTAAGAGAAAGGAGGACTCAGAAATGGCATAATCTTTTTTCTATTTTAGTAGCCTATCCAGAAACCAAAGGAAAATAAAGCGATCGCCATGATGCTGAAATAAGCATTTTACACTATGCAACAGGATTAAGTATACTACTACTTGATATTCCAGTATTCTTTGTAATAACCAAAATTCGCTGACTCCAGAGGAGGAATCCTTTCTATTATTAACAGTAGTTTGCTTCTCCTGAAGGTTTTAGTAATTCACATGAAGGCATGTAGGGTAAAATTGCATATATATAATTTATATATTCAAAAAAGAAACATGAACTAGTCCGAAGTGGCTCTCAGGCTGGCCATATCAGTCCCATTGCCAGTTTGTCCTCATTTGCTATCCTTTTCCACTACCTATTTCAATCCTTTGAAATAAGATTTACAGTTCCAGCTGTAAGTTGTCCCATTCATTTTAGAGAAAATAAAATCTCTAGTGTGACAGAAATTCTTGTGAGACAAAGGCATGCTATGTAGAAGTTCTAAATATGATGCTCTGAGCAAAGGGAATGGATTAGATGATCTCAGAGGTCCCTCCTAACATGATTCTCTGAGCAGTGTGATTTCTGAACCTGTTTCTCCCACTTTTAACAATGTTGCCATGACATCCAGGAAATGAGACAAAATTAAGATCACAAATTGTGAATCTCAGATTATGTAACTTTTAGACAAGTGGATCACAAACATCATGTAAGTAGGGATGAGCCACAAGAAATAAACCCATTTTGTGGGAACACTGAATTGCCTTAAAAGCAGCAATTCTGCACTGTTGTCAAGAACCAGCTATAAGGAACATGGAAAAAGAAGAAAGAAATCTCCATCCCCCAAATCTATTCTGCCAACAGAAACTGCAAAGATGAGAATACTGTGTGCAAAGGAAATGGGTGAACAAGGTAATCAAGCATTCCCAGATACTTCCCAGGCTGAAGGTCAGTTCTAAGCACAGGTAGAAACAATCCAGAAAAAAATATGCCTGCAACAGCAACTGTTAGTGTCTTGCAGGAAACATTTATTTCTTCATGAAGGTTCACAAAATTTTATATTTGGGCTGATGTTTTTATTGAAATGATTATCTAAACCACGATTTATCTAACCATGAGGTGTTATATATTTCTGACAATGTGTGAATTGCTTCTGTAAAATATAGTGAAACTTTCTAGGCCAATAGGAGAATTTAACCATAGGACTGGTAAAGCTGATGTGGCTAAAAATTTTTAAGAACTGAGTAGTAATTTCTATCCACAGAATAAAAACAGTCCTAGGTAAAGTGAATTTGTTCTATTAAGTTACACTAAGGCAAAAGGTGCCAATAATTAAAAGAAGTAATTTAGGACAAGATTTCTTTCACAGCATATTTTACATTATTGTTGCTGGGGGGTGGAGGTAATGGGGGGGGGCATGATCTTAAAGCTTCTTGCTCAAAATGAAATGCTGTAATTCTCTCTGAAAAAAGATGCACCAAAAAAGGACCTGGTCCACTTCGCTCTGGTCATATGTACGGTTTTCCCTTTTTTTCTTTTACTATTCTCTCTTCATGTCTAAATATCCATTTTACAGTAAAATCCTCTTCAGTGTTTCAATTGCTTTTTTAAAACACATGCTTATAATACATCTTGTATAATATTACACAGACTATATACATATGGTACATAGTATATATACATACTGTAAATATATGCATTCATAAAAAAGACAACTTGGAAGGTAGTCACAGATTAAAATAAATGTAAAGACTAAACAAATGTTGCTCTTGCTTACCCCCTTTTCTTTTTTTTTTGGCTGCCCCTTTTAATAAACTCTAAACTGTTTGGATACTATTTCTTCAGATGGAACCAGAATTATATACTTACTCTTATTTAGGTCTACTGGTTAATACAAGTGATTATATATCATTGCAATATCTTTCAAAGTATTTTACAGCAACAAGCTGATGTTTCTTCACATCTTTGAAGTTGTATTCAAATCCTTAGGGTTAAATATGGGTAACATAAATATTTGTACATAGAGATGTTGTCATTTACTACCCATAAGGCCAAAAGAAGCTCTGAAGTACTGCTTTAAATATAATTTATAGTAACTTCATTTGCCCAAGGATGCTTTGTTTAATTACAACCCTTCATAATATTTCACCCATAACTTTTATACATTCAAGTCTGTAGTACTGATACTCATTCCTCAGCCACTATACTTGAAAAAATATATTGTATAATCAGATTATGCAGGGAGGGAAGGGAGTGTGTGTGAAACCAGTAACTTTCCCAGACAGTCTCAAAAAGAACTAATTATTAAGAAGAAGCTAAACCAAGCATAATCCAACTAAATTCGGTAGCTGTGGGTTTGCTTGGCTAGCTCTTCTTTGAGGTTTGATTATCACTTTTTATTAGGATATGATCAATTAAAAAAAAAAGGCAAAATAAACTTCCTAGGTAGTTAGGATAAGTATGAACTGACAAAGTTTTAGATCTTTTCAGAGTAAACAACTTACAAAGAGGTTTACAAAACCTACTGTAAACTTCTGAGTTAATCTTGTAGCCTACTCCCCTAAATTTTAATCTAATCTCATTGATTCTATATGAAGATTGGTAATCTCCATGGCATATATTGTTTGAATCATTATTAGGAAAAACAGGTTGTGAATCAGAGTATTAATGATAACTTCAATTAAGAACAGATTCAGAGTGTATTTAAAATAAAGCAATGGTTAATTCATACAAAATAATTTATATCACTTAAATGTCTGGTCTAATAGGTATTTTCTGAATAGCACAGAGAGATTTCTTTAGAATAATAGTAATCTGTTGTTCAAACTTGAAGAAGGTAATTGCTTCAGAAGAAGAGGGTTCACATTAGTTAATGCTAGTTGGCTATACTGAAGCACTTTTTTAATGCTTGTGGCTAAAGACACAAGTGAACGCTTCCTGTGATTTACAGAAACACTTATAGGCATCTTGCTTTCAGGCACAATGGAATTTGCTGTTAATCACATTAAAATGGTGTCTGGGGGTTTTTTGGCTTGTTTTTCAGCAGTTCTACAGCTAAGACTAAGAATAACTAAGTGCAGGAGTCTTCCCCCACTGTTTCCACAGAAAGCAGAATAAGTTAGTTTCAGTGAGTGTTTAGTGTGACCAAGGTTTTCTAACCCACATTGAAATGAGCTGCAGTGCTAACAGGGTCATAACCACCTTTCCTGGGAACAAGGAGGATAAGCAGGTAGCTTCTTACTGCTACTGCTACTGCAGGTAGCTTTATCCTGTGATGGCTCCAAATCCGTAAATGAGTTGTCAGTCACAACAGAGAATCTCAAAAGGTTCAGCTCGATCCAAGCTGTCAGTGTGTTATTACAGGATACCAGCTCAGCCAGTGCACACATGCACTGTCTTGTTTATACTGACAGGCAGTCCTTTAACATGGCACAGAAAAGTATCTGTCATGGATTTCCTCTGAACTTTTTAGAAACAGGGAAGACTACAGAAACGTAGGGAAATAATGCCCAAGATATACATCACCCACAAGGTTAGATCTGCCTTTGAGAATGTAATTTGTAACTGGTCTTAGAAATCTTTAAAACTTACAAGCAATAAAGCCAGCTGTATTTTAAAAGTTAAAGAAGACAAGAAAACTAAAACCATCTAATTCTCAGGTGATTTTCAACAAGAACATTAGCTAAACAATTTAAGACTTATGAAATATAAATATTTGCAAGTAAGCTATAAATAAGCTTATAGCACACTATTTGGACTAAAGACTATTGTTAAATTCTCAAGGGTTAAATTCCTTTCCCAGTTATTGAGAATATTAGTGTTCTACTATTTAATGTTTCATTTACTTATGTTCCAAAGCAAAATTCACCTCTCTGTGAGAGCCACTGTAACTTCTTATTGAATATGGTTGAGGAGGCTTAACTACTCCCAAACACAGCTGAGGACTTCACAGATCTGTGGGATTTTTACCACATTTTTCACATTGGGCTACAGGTCAATTCAGCTTGATCTCTTTCAGCCTCAGAAGGAAGTTAAAAAAAGGAAACTGAAGAGAGACTAACCGTTCTGAAGAGCACCTACTGAAAAAGAATTAGGTCAGATGCAGTGCTAAAACATGTTCATCCAAACAGTAGAGCTCACATAAATGTACAGAGAAGCTTCTTTATTTAGACAAAACCATCACAAGTTTATTTTCTAGACTTTGTACCACATTTCTAACTTTGATGTTACTCATTTGGAAAGTGACTTTGAACTGTAGCTTCACTTTCATTTACAGGCCTTTTTTTTCTACTAAAGAAACCCCACTGAGTGGGGGGTGTGTATTGTGTTTTGGGGCTTGGGGGGGGGGTTGTTTGTTTGTTTGGGTTATTTATTTTATTTTATTTTCAATAAAGCGCAAAGATGTAATGGCACATCCTTGAAAAAGTTTCTAATCCCTACTTATACTCTGAGAAATTCTTCAGGTTTTTAAAACCCTTGACGTATCTGAAAACCATATGCTTTATGATAAGAGAGATCAAGAATTGTCTTGTTAGAGTTGAAATAATTTATGATGTTTTCCTATTCAAAACATGATCTACTTTTAAAAGAAATTTCATAATACTGTGAATAGGGGAAATTAATCACAAGTATCTGATGACTTGTTTCAGATCAAGACATAAAACATTCCAACATTAGGACACAAAACAATTTTTCTTCAAAACACTACTCAGAGTCTAGAAACAAGTGAGTTTCCCACCCACATAAGTAGATAAATAAGAACACTCATGAATATCTTATTTTCTCTGGGTCAGAGCATATTCCTTTGGCTTGCTCAACAACTCTGATATAGTTGTATCAGAATTAACAATTCTGTTGTGTGGAGATGTTGTTGGTTTTATCAGAACAGTTTTAGAAGCCATATCTTCTATAATTAATTCTGTTAAGGATTTCCCTTACAAAAAGATTGTTACTTGTATATTTATATGTAATTATTCTTATTTTTTCCTAACCAGTCTAGTATTTTAACACCATCTCATGTCTTTCAACAGCTCAAGGACTGCCTTGTGTGATTTAATGCTGTAAGATATTATCCTGTGATGGCTCCAAATCCACTAATTCATCCTAGAGGGAAATTAACTAAGGAATAATCCATATTGTAACTTTCACCAGGATTCCACAGTTACTAGAGTGTCCAATATAAATCACAAAGTATCATCTGTTGTATCCTAGACATCACTTAAATGCATAGAGAAGCATCTCTGTTTATCCTCCCAGTGCTCACTTACTGTAGGCCAATATGTAGCCCCACTAAAAGAGAAGAAATTATTTGTAGAAGTGGTGACTGTTCAGCATGGCTGAAGGGTAGTTGGCATCCTTTTGCAAAAATAGATATGTACAAAAGTTATGGCGAAACCATCAAGTCAACTGAAAATACATTTTAAAAAAATATTCAAAACGGTAGGAGCTTTTATGACAATTCCTCCCTGGTATTCTTCCAGTAATGGGATTGACATTAAATAAGAATGGGCTTGGTAAAAAACCCAGTCTCATTTAACTGAGTGTAAATCAGATTACTTAATCAGCATGATCAGACATGAAGCTGTTCAAGGAGGATCATTTTCATAATGAACTAGTCAATTAAAGATCATTGCAAGGACTAGAAAGAGAATAGGAGTGAATAGATTAGGTGAGACATTGGAACAGTCTGCCCCAAGAAGTTGTGGATGTTCCATTCCCAGAAGGCTTCAAGGACAGGTTGGGTGGGGCCTTAACCAATGTGCTGTACTGGGGGGCTTCCCTGTCCGTGGTGGTGGGATTGGGACTAGATGAATCTATGATTCCATGAATATCAAATCTGTACACTTCAAATGGTTCCAATAACTACCCCTCTTGTGCTGAAGTAAATGACAATGTTTTAAGCCTGTTCATTAACAGCTCCTTTAGCATATTCACTTTCAAGTGATTTATTTTTCAGATTTACCCGAGGCTAGCATTAGTATGTTATATTGAAGGTGAAAGAGTGGCCTCAATTCAAAACTGGCTACATGCAGATACTCAAAAAATTCCACACCCAGGCATCTAATTTCACATTTTTCACTAATTTTTTGTAGATATCTCTGGAAGTGATATAACTACTTCTATTAATGATACCTAATATATTTGGGAAATTCATTTATCTTCATTTTATTATGCAAATAACTGCATTCAGGAACACAAAATTTTTCTAACACAGGAAATATAAACCAAAAACTACGGGTCTAGCTATATGAATATTTATAGCAGAGTCTGCTTCATAAAATGTTTTTAAGAATCAGTGAGAACTAATACAAACAAAATTCAACTATCTGGAGAGTCAATAGGAAGCCCATTAGTACTATTTTTATATATGCTTATTAAACTCATGAACATCGTTTTTGAAATTTGACCCTTGGTTCTCACTGCTGAAGGATCATCCACAGTGTCTCACACCATCTCTGATGCTTGCCTTTAAATTAGTGACAGACTGAATATCTTTGTCCAGTATCAACAAATCATAGTATCAAAAAATATATATTTCATTGCATTACAATAATACCATACAGCTAAGAGCACACTTTTCTTATCCCATCTTCAGATATTTTCTGAAGGAAGTTAGGATTATACAACTCATTACTGAGTTGCATAACTCATGAAAATAGAAATACTGTGAAAACACTGCTTTTCAACAACAATAAAAAATGCAGTATGAACTTCTGCAAACTCATAACAATATTTTCATGACACTTATGTCCATAATACCATACCCATTAAAAGGTGCCAAAGTTTTACAAGTTTATGCCATTGCATATGCATTTCACAAAGTAAGTTAAAAAAGGTTTTCAGTAGTAAAACAGTATAATCTGTGAAATTTCTGCATTTATACTAATTTCTAAATCAACACTAAGAAATAACCATTGAACAAACTGTCACTTAGAAAATTTTAAAAACTTATCTGGTTATGGTAAGTAAGGATTCTACTACACTTGAAAAACAAGTTATGTTTAATGGGATGTTAGAAGGAATACTACACAATAGTAGCAAAAAACATAGAAGAGAAAAACCTAGCTAGAGATAACTTAGCCACATACTTCAAATACTGTTTTCTGATCTCCAGTACTTTTGCTGGGCATTTCAGACTGTTTTCCTCCTTACCATCCACATGGTAGTAACTCATACTTTGTCCCTGAAGTTACTTCTAGAAATTAAACATTAAACCCACAAGTTTAAGACCCCTTACCCTCTGAGTTTGCTGGGCTCCTCTTGCTTCTCAGTGTAACAGACACATGTGTAAACAACAGAATTTCCTGCATCCTTTTCTCATCTGCACTGTACTGGGACTTGGCCAATTGGATTATTTACAGCATTAAGGCCACTCCACAGTAACTTGAAAAGGATTCTCATTGGTCAGGCATTATCAAAACTAAAACCACATTTTTCTTTTAAGTACAAGTCATTTATACAAAATAAAACTTTTTGTCATACTGTTCTTCACTAAGCATTATTTGTTCAGTTTTTTCTCTCTCCCTTTCTAAACTGAAGACTCTGGCCCCAGTCCCCCAAATATTATGTATAGGATGAAATTAGTTAATTGAATCACAGTACTTAACTACAGGTCCTTGTACTCCACCAAATTGGGTGGATTCTTATGCCACTACTTGCTCCTACTACACCTTCTGAGTTTTAAATAGTCTATAATAAGACTATTTTTTCACTCACATAGATGATATGGCCTTGAAAATACATGTATGTTCATCATTAACTCAGCAATTAGCCAGGGGCTCTTGGAAGTTATTACGAAAAACTGCAGTACTCTGGATTATCAGAGTTACGAAAAGACCATGGCAAGTAAGTTAGGGAAAAAAACCCCAAAACTTTGAAAAGCTCTTTTTGCATTAAAGTATACACTTACATATTAAAATAGAAGGTAAGAAACATTTCTTTGCAGAATACAAGGTCCAAGATTTTTGTAAGCAACATGTCAAAGCATGACACCACTGTCCCAAGCACGATATCACAGGCTACCTAACTGGCAGGTCCTCAAGACATAAAACTGATATAGTTAGACACAGCTGGAATGATTTGCCATAGTTGTGAAAAGCTGAATATTTCTCATTAAAAAAAATCCTTCATAATGTACAGAATACTGACAGCTCCTATGTCACAATCTCAGACTGAGAAGCCAGATTTCCTTTAGCTTTAAGGGACATATTTCTACTTCCTTACTAACATCCCAACACTTTTAGCAGCACTACAGCAGGTAGTCTTTTCATCATGAGTAGTAGCTCTAGCTGCATGAGTCTTCTCTTGTCTGACACTAGGACTTTTAATTTTGTTTTTAATTTATTTTAGGGAAATGAACAAGCAAATCCTTTCACTCTTCCGTGACTCACAAAATCTATTCCATTGCCAGGACACAAAAGATATTCTCTTCAAAAATACAAAAGTAAAATAGGTAAAAAAACCCTCTCTATACACTTCTGTTAAAAAACCAAACCAAACAAACAAAAGCCACAAACCAAAGCAAAAAGACACCAAAACCCAAAGCAAAAAAATTACTCCACACAAAACAACCCCAAACTGAAGCAAAAAAAACCCCATACCAAACCTAACACCACAACAAAATGAAACCACAAGTCTGTATCAAATTAAAAGAAAACACACACACAGAAAACCCCCTAGTCCAACAAAACCCAAATCCAAACAATAAAATAAGGCAACAGCTACTTTATGCATCTTGCATGGCTTCTTTAGCAACTAAATAGATTCCATTTCCCACTAGAATACTCTCTGGCTACTTTCCATTAGCCCTACTAAAGGAAATCTCTTCACATTTTAAAAATCAAGTTATATATACGTCATAACTTAAGCTTCTAACTACTCACGTTTCAACCCATTCATAAGATTCATTTTCCACCATTGTTCACTTGCTACAATCTCTGAACACATCCAAGAAAGCTGTTCCATTGCCCATATTCAAAGAAGTTCACCATTTCTAAAGAAATTGATGCACATTTATTTTGTCCGAAAGGAAGGGGAATTAACTTTGATCACAATTGAAAATGTCTTCACAAGTGAAGATGTGCAACAGAGAATTTATCAATCAAAAATAAATAAACACAAAGAAAAAAATGCCAGTACAGCATGCAAAGGAACTAGTACTCCTGTGTTGCAGTTTTAGTAGTGGGGAGGGGGCCATAAAGATGGCTCCTGTGAGAAGTTTCTGGAATTCTTCACTATTTCCAGCAGAGCCAATCTCTGATGGCTCTGAAGGTGATGAATATGCCACTGGCCATGTCTGGGCCAATTAGAAAGGTTGGTTACGCCTCTGTGATGACATATTCAAGGAAAAATCAAAACAAAGTGTGCACGCAGCTGCCTTTAGTTAGAGAAGGAGGAGGATGTGAGAACATGTGAGGGAAAACAACATGGAGACACCAAGGTCAGTGGAGAAGGAGGGGGAGGAAGTGCTTCAGGTGCTGGAGCTGAGATTCCTCTGGAGGCCGTGGTGAGCCCATGGTGAGGCAGGGTGTCCCCCCTGCAGTCCATGGGGTCCATGAGGGATGCAGAGAGATCCACTTGCAGTCCATGGGTGAGGTGGCATCATTACAGTGGGGGGATGCCAGAAGCCACAGCAGCTGTGGATGCCAGAAGAAGCCGCAGGAGCCGTAGATGCCAGAAGAAGCCGTAGCAGTTGCAGCCCAGTGAGAGACAGA
>VYZT01008442.1:40110-71618 GCA_013400735.1 Pomatostomus ruficeps
ACAGAGAACTGTCTCTCGTGGGAGGGACCCTGTGGCAAAAGCAGAGGAAAAAACTCCTCTCCTTAAGCAGGGGAAGAAGATCCTGGAAATGGACTGACCTGAAACCCCACACCCTGCCCCCCCCTTGCACTGTTGGTGGAAGGAAGGGAGGAGTGGGGAGTGAAAAGAAAGATGTCTTTTGAAGGTTTAGTTTTACTTGTCATATCCTTCTTCTAACTCTGGTAGTAATAAATTTCACTTTGCAACTTAAGTTGAGCCTGGTTTGTCCTTGGAGCGTTTTCTCCTGGTTCCTTATCTCAGCTCATGGACCCTTGTGTTAATTCCTTTTTTTCTTCTTTCCCCCCTCTCCTTCCTTCCTCTGCCCAGCTATGACAGGGGAGGGAACAAGTGAGCGGCTGCCATGGGTGCCTGGCACTTATCCAGGGTCAAACCATGACATCCTGGAAGTGTCATTTAAGTATCTTTTGGGAAGGAAAACTGTACTCTTCAAGAAAAAAGGCATAAAAAACAATTATGTATAATAGACCAATAGTAAATAGTAAAGCTATATACAAAACGCAGCTTCTATTCTTTTGCATTCTGTTGTAATCAGCAATTCTTGGAGAAATCTGGATTTTATACCATTGTTAAAGATGCATCCAAATTTAACTAAAAAAAAGACTGTAAATTTGGGAATTTACCATGCTAGTTTTGTATCTTTATTTGCAAACATATTCTTCCTTTTTAGTCTCATTTGACCATTCACCTTGATGTTGTGTCACTGCAGAGCAGATGTTGCCAATGTGCAAGTTTGCTAACACATGACATTCACACATGGAACTGAATTGTCTTCCTAGAAGCTTCCATGTATGTAAACAATTCTTAGTTCACACCAAGAACATTCATACCCTTATCAAGAGAATGATACTCTGGTCATCATTTTTGTAAGAAAATTGTACTGAGAAAATATGATAAAGACTATAGACAGCATCAATAATCTAGAGCATATGTTTTCATGTATGGCCTTAGTTGTCAATTGTGCTGTTGCACTCCTGATTAGAGTGGGATAGACGCCCTTCACTTTGAGTACATTTGAACTTTGGCAGCGTGCCTGACCTGCTTTTTCCAAGACCCACAGAGAAACATTAAGAGAACATGAAAGCCAAATTTTAAATTTTTAAACATCAAAACTCATCCCTTTGGGGTCACAAAGGAAGAGACCTGATCCTTTTCAGGATTACTGAGCCAATGAAGAAGATTAAATAATTTGTCTCAGAGGAAAGTTAGAGCTAGTCTTTCTCAAAACACGGAAGTTTACAATATTTACTGCATTGATGCAATTTCCTTAGCAGATATAAGAAATTAGCATTCAAGCCAAAAACAATAAAGCACTTCAAATAAAAATGGCAATAAAATGGAATATTCCTACTGTTGAAACTGGAAAATAGAGAGAGGTATGAAGCACTAAATTGTAACCTTTTGAAATTGGGCTTCTTCAAGCATTCTAAAAAATCAGATACATATGCCAGTTCTTTTTTGTTGATGGAAGTAATTTTTAATCTTACTATTTCATACTATTCCACACAGCTTCATACAAGCGAAACAACAAACACCACATTCAATTTGAATATATAAGAATAAGAGGTCATCCTTTACTGTACCTCAACCCAGATATGCTGCCTTAGATGACGAAGACACGTAGAAGACAATTTGATGTAGAAAGTACCTTCAAGACATGAAGAAGAAGAAAATAGAGGTAAAAAAGCCATATAATTTTGAATCCCACCTCTACAGCAGCATTAGTGAAGCCTAAACTTATATAATGAAAAAGCAAACCTGTGAAGATATAAATAGTTACAGAAGAGATAAATCAGTTAAACAAAATGATCAAAACTGAGATTCCAGCAACACTCATACATAGACTACTCAGCGTAGGAAAACATAGTGTGGTTCAGTTTGATAGACAGTCTAGGAAAAAGGCACAGGGTAATTATTTTCTAGGTCTCCCTAAAACTAGAAATGCAAGACAGGGATAACATTCTTCTCCCATTTTCTTTTAAGTTCTAGTGCATACTAAACAAGTGACCTTACAACGCTTTGCTTTCACAAGGTTGAGATAGTGTGTGTATGGAGGGGATGGCTATAGGGATGGCTTCTGTCAGAAGCTGCCACACCAAGCATCCAGAGCCAAGATGGACCTGAAGCTGGCTAAGGCCGAGCCCATCGGTGATGGTGGTTGTGTTTCTGGGATAATGTGGTTAAGGGGGGAAAAAACCCCACCCTGCACAACAGCAATTGAACCTGAAGAGAGGAGTGAGAATATGTGNCAACAGCAATTGAACCTGGAGAGGAGTGAGATGTGAGAGAAACAGGTCTGCAGACACCAAGCTCAGTAGAAGGAGGGACAGGAGGTGCTTAAATCACTAAATCAGAGTTTCCCCTGCAGCCTGTGGTGCAGACCATGGTGAGCAAGCTGTGCCCTGGCAGCTCACCAAGGTCCATGGTGGACCACAGATCCATCTCTAGACTGTGGAGGACTCAACACTGAAGTAGGTGGATGACCAAGGGAGGCTGTAACACTGTGGAAAGCCTGGACTGGAGCAGGCTTCTGGCAGGACCTGTGGCCCTGTGGAGAGAGGAGCCCATGCTGGAGCAGGTTAGTTGGCAGGACTTGTGACCTCACAGGGGACCCACTCCGGAGCAGCCTGTTCCTGAAGGACTGCACCTGGTAGAAAGGACTGACACTGAAGCAATTTATCAGGAACTGCAGCCCATGGGAAGGACTCATCTAGGAGAACTTCAGGTAGGTCTCCCATGGGAGGGACCCCATATTGGAGCTTGAGAAGCATGTGANTGAAGCAATTTATCAGGAACTGCAGCCCATGGGAAGGACTCATCTAGGAGAACTTCAGGTAGGTCTCCCATGGGAGGGACCCAATACTGGAGCTTGAGAAGCATGTGAGGAGTCCTCCTCCTGAGAAAGAAGGAGCAGCAGACATAATGCACGATGAACTGACCACAGCCCTCATTTCATGTCCCCCTGCGCTGCCTGCTCAAGAATAAAGTTAATCCTGAGAAGAAGGGAGGGGTGGGGGGAAGGTGTTTTTAAAATTTAGTTTCACTTCTTATTACCCTATTCTGATTTGGTTGGTAAGAAATTAAAATAATTTCCCTGAGACTCTGTTACCCTGATGGTAATTGCTGAGTGGTCTCTCCCTGTCCTTAACTCAGGAGCTCTTCATTGTATCTTCTGCCCCCTGTCCAGCTGAAAAGGGAAGTGATACACTGGCTTTAGTTGGCACCTACTGTCCTGCCAGGGTCAATCCACTTGATTAGGCTACATGTGGGCAGGATTTAATGAATAAAACTATTTATGCATATAAGACCTCACTTGTAGCTAAGTAACTTTGAAACAGATCATAAAACTTAAAAGCAACATCAAACAGCAATGTCTTAAAAAAAAAAAAAGTCTTAGTTTTACTCTAGCATAGTGATAAAGCATAACAGGAGGAAGTTCATCTAGGGCTAATACTTTGCTCAGCTTGTTTTCAGTTCTGACTTGTGCAAGTTAATTTGATTCACAAGTGCAAACAGTGATAGCAGATAAATGTAGACAATTTATCTTGTACAGATCTATGCTGCTGATTGAATTTCTTTGCTTATTAGAAGTGAAACAGGAAATAACTATGTATTGTATTTGACGTGTTGGGATATTAATAGTTTTCAGCATATTTTGTGGTAGCAAATGTGTGGTAAGCGAAGTTGTGGTAAAATTACTTACATGCTTAAAGATTCTTTGTAAATATAAGCTTCACTTTCTGTTGTTCATGACACTCTTTAGAGAAAATTAACATATAACACCTGAAAATGGATTGCTTATTATAGATAAGTATACTTTTAAAAGCCTCAGCTTGGTAGAACTGCTACTGATTCTAAACAGCAAGAAATATTAGTAGAGCGGGTTATGAAAACAGGCTCTAAATTTGAAGATTCCTCTGCACTGGAAGTTATTTCCACATGATACCAGAATTTCAGTGTTTTCTAGTTAAGAAAAAAAAAATAAAATTAATTTGTGATTTTATTCCAGGTGTCTCCTGATCAATTGATGTCCCTTCCAACCCAAACTATTTTATGACTTTTAAAAGAAGTTATGGAACTTGCAAGAGTATGACATCACAGCAGTTTCAAGATGAGAGATAGAAGTAAAAAGGCAAAAACAATTTATCTCTTTTTGTGATATACATATTATTTTCTACTGAATGTCTACATAAATGTTTACCCTTTCCATACTTTCTAAATAACTCAGCAAAATAATTTCCAAGCAAAGTCTCAATAAAAATATCATTAGAAACAACCTTTTCTTTCCCCCCTCTTCTGTATGCTAAGAATAATAGTGTCTTCCCCAAGAATACTCCTGCTCTACAGAAGGGACTGTAGCAGCACTGTGATGTAACTAGTTTGTCATCTGACCGTACCTAAAGCAGGAAAGATGTCTAAATTAGTACTACAAACACTGCCTATCCCATTCTGGAAAAAAAAAAAGAAGTGCACTTTTTCACAGTAAATGAACAGTCATAATTATCCTTTCTGACCTAAAAGTAGTTATTTCTTTTACTAGGATAGCATTACTGCTGGTAGTCAATATGCAAACAGCAACAGTGACTGCCACAAAAACCTTAATCACACCAAAACCAGTCACTGAGTTAAAAAGCAATAGTTTACTCACTTTTACATGAAACACTATCTCTCTGTCTTTAAGGCTGCCATTCTCCATAACAAAAACATCTCGTATCTTCAGCACTTTAAATGACAAAATTTGGCAAGGTGGAAACTTCTATGTTATTAATAAAAAATGTTTTGATTTAAGTTTAAATATCTGGACTTCATCTGTATCTATTTCAGAAAAGAAGCTATAATAATTAAGTCTTTGAATCATCAGATTATATATAACATATGAAGAAAGATGTGTTCCTGATTTTCTCCTATAGTCCAAAATGAAGATGAACATCAGCAGAATACAGATGTTGAAAATTAGTGTCTTATTACTAGTTATAGCTTAACAGCAGTTAAAGAGGCCATAAAAAGCAAGAATGTATTTAAGATCATTCTCTACATTCCTATGATTATCTTGATTAGGACAGTTGTCCATACCCAGGATTAAATGAAAATTGGAACCCAGAACACATTCATACGTAGAAAGTTAAGAACGTGCCTGTTTTTTAGTTTTGGATAGGATCAGTGTAATTTTGGTTGGTTTGGTTTTGCAAGAATCTCTTCTTGCAAAATTTTACTCCATTTTTTGTTATCCTATGTTTTATTGTAAGAAAAATTACTTACAGCTTCAAAACAAACACTGTTAATCACCTAAAACTATTATATACAACATAAGAGAGTACCAAAAAGAGATACACATCTACTTTCCACAGTATTACTGAAGAGAAGAAGAAAAGAAGAGAAGAAAAAGGGGGGGGGAGGGGGAAGGCATTGGTCTGGGCAGAGTGTCAGGCAGATGTCTTTAATTAAAGTTGTGGTGCAAATCACTTTCAGTTATGACAGCAGGAATAGTATTTGTGGATGTACTTGCATGCCACAAATAGGCTGCATGAACTAGAAGAGGTTGTAAAAGAGAGCTGACATTCATCTAAAGACCCCATTCTTTTTTTAATATAATTTAAAATACCCTCTTACTAAAAGTACAATGAGAAATTCTTCTGGTTCTTTCCATACAGTCTCATAGCCATACTTAGTAACATTTCAAAGTTTACCTGTCAGCAACTGTCTGAACAGATGGAGGCCCATGAAGACAACAGGACACATCTGAGGGTCAAGATTGTCATGAATGTTGTGCCCCTAAGATAACCCACACTTCTTGGAGTACATCTATTCTAAAAAAAACTCTTCCCCATAATCCCTCAGTAATGCGGAGCCCCTTGGTAAATGAAGCTATTCTAATTGTACCCTTGAGAGCCCTAAAGTTAACACACATGCAAGGGACTGCTACGAGTTAGCCTGAAAAGAATATCCATTTTACAGGAAAGATTACTACTAAATTGACTGGTTTTTTTTTTTTTTTTTGAATGGTTATGTTCAATGGGAACATATCAATGAGACATGAGTCCAGTTTAAACTTTGTTTTTCATATTGTGACTAAAGCTTTGGCTGTGTTGTTGTACAACTTTTTTACAGAAATGGAATAGGACACTGCCTATTACCTGTGCTCTGGCTTTATCAGGGACTTAAGTATCTTCATAATTTCTAAAGAAATACTAAGGCTGATGTCTATACATTAAAAAATAATCACTCTCTCTCTTAACAACTTTTAAAGTTTAACTTCTTCACATTTTTCAACAATTTAGCAAACTGCTCAGCACAATTTTGTACTGCTTCAGATTATCCTCTCTCTAATGTATTCTGCTTAATCTAATTCACTCTTTCTGTTCTTAGTGACTTTCCATCATATTTAAGCACAGGAATGCCAAGCAGAACTGAAAGGATGAACTTTCCCAATATCCAAGATCCTGTCATAGATTAGCCAAAGAAATATATTCTGTACAGTTTAACTTGACCTAAGTCAATGACTAGCATTTTTTTTGAACAAGAACAAAAGGGCAGAGCAAGAGACACAGAAGAAAAACCATTCTGTGGACACTTCATTCATTAATGCAATTCAGACAGATAATGTGAGCAGCCACAAGGTTCATGTAAAAAATATAAAATATTAGTGACTTAATTTCTCATTCTAATATTTGTGACAATTAAATGAAGATGGGAATAATACATGGAATTTTGTGTGGAAGAGGGGAAACTAAAGCAAACTAACCACATTTATGTATGAAAATATCTATGTGTAAGGATCCCTTCACCCTTACAGCAGCACCTTTACATGTAATCTAAGAAAAGTAGTTTTGTCTTACAGCGCAAGCATCTAGTCAAAAATTGTTCTTTGGTGAGACCTTTCCATTCCTTGTTCTCTTAAACCTCTACTCCATTCCTTGCTTAGATTTGAGAGACATAATTTTCTAACACAAAAGAAGTTCTGTTCTCGACCCCTCTTAATTTAGCTATGAGGACTCAACTTTAAGAATCACTAAAAACTGTGTTATTGTTAATGAGAAACACACTTAAAAGTAAGAATTTGCAAAGAGAAGAAATATGCAGGCAGATTTAGATATCAAATTAGAAACAGAAACTGTAAACTAATATAATACTAACTCAAGTATACTTAGATTACAGACAAATTTAGTTTTATATATGCTTGATGCCTACCATCAGCCTATCACAGAGATAAGATTTGAATCTCTTAGTGCCTCAATGTTCTACCAACAGGGACTGAAACCTAAGGCCTGCTTATACCTGAACAGATGATCAGCTTTTCACCTGTCACAGTTGGGCTAAGGCCAACATCATTGTGCGTGATTGATTGTTTTAACCAAGTGTGACTTCGTCGTGTGTTAGAAGTTTAAGCTGCAGCTGAAATCTTTCAGGTAACATAGTCTTGAAAAATGTTAGTAATTAAAATTAATTACAAAAAGCCTTACAGAAATGCTTAAGGAGGTTTGTAATCATAGCTGTACATCTAAAGATTTTATCTAGAAAGATCAAAGGATCTGTAGAAAATGGTCACTTGTGATATGTCTCTGAAGACTAAGAAATATTCAATATACAGCTTCTATATTGCACTTTCCTGCCCAATTGTTTGTTTTTCTTCTCCCTGCTCACCCTCCAAGAAAGCTAATAAAGACAGAAAGGTGGTAAGAAAGGAAAACACAAGCAGATTTTAAACCAAAAAACTCCAACATTATATTTTCTGGTATTTTGATATATTATTGTATTGTAACTATTTAATTTACTACACTGAAAAGATTTAGTGACAATTTATCTTACTGATCTTTTTATGCTAAAGCAGACATTGAAATGTAGACAGTATTGTGAAGAAATGACAGGACCAAGTGAGATGGAAATTGTCTTTTGACTTTTCAAATAAGCAAAACAAGAAATTTTCCAAGTAAGTGATAATTTTGTCTAATGTATATGGTGTTTAGAAAAGCAATTATAGTTCTGCTTTCAGAACACCGGATATAATAACATTTTTCTTAAGAAAAAAACCAATGCTGCTTTCTGTTAAACTTGTATTTGCTTTTATTCATCTGGCAATAACTGCTGATGAATGTAAGTGGTAAAAGTTTGTCTTTGGCTAAGTATATCTGTTGGCAACTCTGAACATGAGTGATCTAGTTGTCAACAGTCCCGTGACTAAAAGAACAGATTTAAGAGATAGACCATTTATTTTTCCATTTTCTAATTTTCTTTTCATGTGCACATGTTTTCTATGTTTACTTTCTTTTTAATATCTGTGGCCGATTCAAATCACTGAGGTCAGCCTGAAGAACTTAAACTTGTTAGCTTAACTCATGTGTGGTTTTGGCCTGGTCTTGATTAAATTAAGTGCAGTGTTCTGCTAAGTATTTTGAGGCAAAATTATCTCTTCACTGTATATATATATGCATTCATGTATATGACTGTGGGCATATTTTTGTTTAAATTAATGTTATAGTCTGGCTACAAAGTATTTTAATTATATGAAAATACAAATTAGACAGCAAGGTGATATTCACTGGAGAAGGAGATGAAACCTACTGTCTACTGATTACCATTCCTAAAAGTTGTGTGTATAAATAAAAGGAAAATATACAAGACTATAAGAATAAAAAAGATTCATAAACCTGAAAATAATAGGCTTCAAGAAAACACTCAGGAAATAGCAAAATCACCTCATCTTTGACATGATTTTTTCTTCCTTATTGGCTTTCGCAAGTGCTAGATTCCAAGAGGAAACACGACAAAAAAATCCCTTAAGTGTTTTTGGCTTTAAACTGTTCTTTAAATTAAGATCTGGCTAATAAATAATGAATTCTGCTTTATTAAATCAAAATTAAATTGTTGTTAATCATTATTGTCCTTCGATATTAATTTTTCCAGTTTCAACATCACATATAATTAGAACAAGGAAGGTCAATGAAGCTCGTGAAGGTAAGTCCTAGGAAGTGCAGCTGAGGGAGCTGAGGTTGTTGAAGAAAAGGAGGCTCAGGGGTGACCATATCACTCTACAACTGCCTTAAAAGAGGTGGGGGTCAGTCACTCCTCCCGATAAAAAGTGACAAGACCAGAGGATATGGCCTCAAGTTGCACCAGAAGAGGTTTAGAGTGGGTATTAAGAAAAATTTCTTCACTGAAAGGGTGGTTAGGCATTGGAACAGGCTGCCAGGAAAGTGATGAAATCACCATCCCTGGATGTGTTCAAAAGGTATATGGATGTGTCAATGTATCAATAATCCTTGTGGGTTTCTTCCAACTCAGGATATTCTGTCATTCTATGTTGCACCTGGGATATGGCTTAGTGGTGAACACAGTGGTACTAGGATGTTGGTTGGACTTGATGGTCTTAGAGGTCTTTTCCAACTTTATAAATTCTAACTTTACCTAGTCTGAAAGATTATTATCTTCCAAAGCTTGAAATCCTGAGCAATATGTGAAAATAAAGTTTTAATTAGCAAGCAGGATAGAGAAACTGGAAAAACTGCTTTCAGTAAATTATGATGCTGTGGAGGTCTGATTGCCACGTTGAGTGAGAACACCTGCATTAGTATTAGCTTTTACTGCATTTCCTGCTGTGGGTCTCTCTGGGCAGCTGTGAGGAGACTCAGCCAATTGAAGGCCCTTTCTGGCAGGAAAGGAAGAAATGCCAAAGGTTCCTGGCCCGAGTGCCCCACACTAGAGCTCTAGATTTCTCTATGAGGACAGAAAATTACTTCCTTCCAATCCATTCCCAGTCACTTAATACGTCCCCTTTGTTCTCTCTGACTTGTGCAATATGTTTAGATGAAACAAAGGAGATATAATTTTCTCTCCTAAAATTTGTTCCATGTCGTTTCATATAGGGCTGAGCACACAGTTAATTTGTACTAATGTAGTTTACTAGCATGCAATATTTCATCAGATTTATGTTTGACTAAAATACAATGTTTTCTGTGCCAGAGGAAGACTAGATTTAACTGAATCAGAAAGAACATAGATAGAAACCTTTTAACTCCTAACTGAGGCTAAAAAGCAGAAAATATTATAATTATGCTAATGTTTTATGCTACAAAGGAATTACTGTCAAACAGTGCCAGCAACTGCAACTAGAAAAGAAGTGGTGATAGGTTGTTCCTGCTTTACCTATGTCTAGTATTTTTTATGTTTGAAGACTTTGAACAATTTTGCATTTTTAATACATATTTTGATTAGATGTCCTGTTCAAGTGCTTATCAAAGCCTTGTTAAATGTATTGTCATTTAAATACATGAAAAAAGCAAGATCTTTGGGAGAGGCAAAATATCTTCAAAAAGCTTGCCCAAAAAGATTACTGTTTTTTCCAACAATATAAAAATGTCTATCACAAAATATTAACTACCTGTGCAAATAGTTTCTTACTCAAAATTTATGCATTTATGGATTCTATAAATCTCTTAACATATATCTAATGTGTCAGTTGCCCTAGAAACATAGCAAACAAATTGAGGGTCATAAAAGTCAACAGAATACAACTAAGAAAGAGAAAAGGTTATCTTACTATCAAGCAGGATAAGATTGCAAGCAGGCTTTCTGTATATTTTTCCTGAAGTAGACTATAACTAAGGTTAAAAGCTCTTTTGGTATTTATATTTCTTTTCCTGTGAGCACATAACCACACTTAGCTTAAGTTTGTTTCTGCTAATAATATTAATATTCTGAAATAGGAGTAATGGAGAACTTTAATAGACATAGCTAATAAAGCAGTTTAACAGGTATTTATGTTAGCTATGTAAAATTTTGCTGAAATCAAGACAATCTTTGTTTCAATAAAATCTTTATATACTATGATACAAATAATTTGCAAGCTTGCAAAACTGAACTGCATTGAGTTATAGAAACAACTAGAATTTTTGAGAATAATTTTGTATTTATATTGTTGTTTATTGAATATTTAAAGGAACTATTTTCCTATCCATTTGTTTGTTTGTTCTGATGTCACCAAACATTCTCTAGGAAATACTTTCTTCTGGAACAATAATTGTGCTGCTGACATAGCCTTTTATAAATCAAATAAGGTATGAAACTACAATTTCAGATTCTGACAAAAATCTTGGCTATAGTTACTCTAAATTGATGGCTTTTGTCACAATGGAAAAATACAAAGAGAAAATGTTGTAAATGGAAAATTTTTTACTTCTCAATAAAACTGACTCAGCAGAAAAAATGTTCTGGGACAAATCAGGACATGTGCTAACTTTTCTAGCCATGTGAAAAATGTCTGTTCTGTCATCTTTTGAAGGCTGGACTTGAACATATTGGTGTTTTTAGATGTTTGTTGCTCAATTATATGGCTATATTCCAGGAGGGACGTTCATGGATACTTCCAGGTAGTTAGAAACAAATGGACTCTATGTGGCTCCTGCATGGGAAAAGATTAAATCAGCTCCTGTATCAGTTATAATAATTTTTATGGTTTAGTTAAGAGAGTCCTAATTGGAGCTGAGCAGTGAAGCTGAAACAATGGTACAGGCACTTGGGTTTAAGAATAACCTTTTGTAATTGGAGGATACCAAGCAAATTTTGATAAACAGTTAACTTATTAATTATTTATCCATAATTTTGCTTACCAGACTTAAAAATTAGTATCAATGTTTTTCTGTTCTGTGGAACACAATGTACTTTGTGCATTGTGAGTCATACTATGGTGTCCAAATTCACTGTTACAGTATGATCATATAAAAAATTTGTGCTGTCAAAATAAGCTTAAAAATGAAATATCGTATTATGAATAAGCCAGAAATCTTGCCTTGTTTGTTTCCAGAAACAAACAGTGTGAGCAGACATTGAACTGTGAAGATGAACAAAATTGTTCATGGAATCACACCCAGCCTGAACCTGCCATGAGACTGGGATAATATTGTATTTTTTTCCAATTCGGTTAACACTGTATATTTTAAATCAAATTAATATAAACCAAAACTGTATGACAGAAATCAGATTACTTGCATACAGGAATTTAAAAATATATTCTTGGCCTTTGTTACCTTTGACATTTACCTTTCATTATCATACCTTGATACTTGGTCATGACTTCACACCTGTATTCAGGGACGTGAAATTCCAAGCTAGACTTTTGAACAGATTATACTCATATGATGAATCCAGTGTCTTAAAAATTTATACTATGTTCTTTTGCCCTTTTTTCCCCCTCTCTGACTTTGATTTTTTGTTTCACTGCCTTCTTGGCTTCTATACCACTGCTTTTCTCACAGTAACTCTTCTCATTAGTAGCTGTGTGACTCTCTCTTGCAGGGTTCAGCTGTCCCTGGTTTGTACAGCCCCTCTGCCTGACCTTGGCTCTGGTACACTGAGAAAATTCTTGTTGAGGTGTGAGAAAGCAGGCGAGCTAAAATAAGCATGATATGGAAAGTAAAAACAGATGGAAGTGCAACTGTTGGAACAGCAGCAGCTAAGAGCTCCAGGACTCGAAAATACTGAGTAAAACTCTAAGACCTTCCCCTCCTGCCAGCTCCAGGGAACTCAAAGACAATAACCCAGCAGCAGCAACAGAAGCACCAGCAGGGCAGGTCGGCCTATTTGGAGAAGCCTGGCCCTTCCCCAAGAAACAGCTTGTCTGGTCCAAGGGGACTCAGCTGTTTGCAAAGGGGTTGCAAACACCTAACCTGGGAGCTCACTACTTCCAGCCTGCTGTCACATCTCTTCTCCAGCAAAAAATCCCTTCACACCCCGCAGCTGTATCTTGCTAGAGTCTCATGGTGAAAGGTGCCCAACTGAAGTGATGAAAGAGGGTTTAACGGCATCTAAGAAAGGGTGCTGTGGCTATTGTACAGTTAGCAAAACTTTTTCCCGTCCTACGAGAAATTAAACTAAAAAGCAATTAGTATCTGGAAATTTCTAACAATCAACTGTAAAAATGTAGAGGAGAAATTGAGAAAGGATAAAATGAAATCACTCAATGTCATTCTGTAGTCATATCAAAATTCTAAGTTGGTGACTGCAGAAAACAAAGATATTTTATTAATTTTCAAGGTAATACCATTTTTAGAATTCAAGCCTCCTTTTCTCTGCACTCATGACATGTTAATTGAAGACAAAACTTTTGCATCTACAGTTGTGTTGCTGACATCCATTCTCAGTGAAAAAACATTTTGCTGAAACACATTTCTGTCTATTTGGATTTGGTGTGGGTGTTCCATTAAAATGAAGAATACTAAGGTGTGCAATGCATAGAACACTGAAGTTTTAAAAAGCCACCTAACAACACTGTGGAAGAATCCACACAGAAACTAATTTTCAGTTACTGGCACCTATGTTCTCAATGTAAGCAGCTAATAAAAGTACATCTAAATCAGCATCAAGTGACTCATACCATTCTGATGAAATCCTGTTAATAAGGTCCAGCAGGTAGGTAGATACATAAGATTCTCAGAGTATCTAAATTTTTGCAAATTAATGTTAGGACACTGTTTCCCTTTCTTGAAACTAAGACCATAAAACACAGTGACTGTGACTTCTCACAAGGAAAGTTTCTGGCATAGTAGATTATTAAAGCCAGTCTTTTAAATCCTATTTCAGACTTTACCTGGGGCTCCCATCTCTCACATTTTCCTTGATGTTCATGAGTATTTAAAATTAATCTATATTGTATTATGAGGTTTAATGATTAAACTATACTTATAAAGACAAATGTTACTAAAAATACAAAAAAAAGTTAAACTGCATAAAAATGGTATCAGGGAAAATGTAGTATCTGGGATAAAAGAATGACAGAAATTACAAATTTTTTTTTTCCCATAATGTGTCAACTTTTTCCACATTCCCTTTTCACTATCTAAGTACTTAAACTCCTTAACACTTTTTTTCATATTGATATTGGTCTAATGCATGGAGTATCTATAGATCATATATAATCCTGACTTATTTAACTCAAAGCCAATGTAAATCTTCTCATAGTGCAATTTTTAATTAGATATTTGGTTTATATGTTCATATTCTTCAGAGCTAATGCTCTGAATGCATAAATTTTCTCGTGTGAGACTTCTCAGTGGAAGGGATTAGAGCAGCCTTTATTAATACTGGATCCCATAACAACCTTACGACAATAATATTTTCTGTGCCTTTGCAGATGAAGTAAATGCATATAATCTATGTCACACAGGAAGTAAATGACAGATGATATGGAATTCAGACTCCTAGGCGCTGTCAGATTAGAATCTTTAAAAAATGTGCAGAAACCCAAATCTCAGATATAGCAGAAAAAGACTGCCAAAACAAGCAAATAAATTTGAAAGACTATAAGTAAAAATGCTGGGAGGGTCTTTTTATTGTTGAAATTCAATCAAGACTGTATGATTGCCTGCCAGAACATAATGTTTTCAGGTCAATAAAAGCAGAATAATTTCTCACATGAACGGAAGAATCAGAACAGGATAACAGCAACCCTCCAAAATATTTTTACCAGCTATCTCATTTACTCCCATATTATGTTAGCTCTTCCAGTCTCTGCTGCTGCTAATAATCACAGGATGCCGACATGTGTACAACTAGTTTCTGCCAATCCAAGCAAACCATAGAAAGCATGCTGTAATTTACAGTCCCAAGATGTTGACAGACTGGTTTACCAGCCAACAAAACATTACTTTCTTTTGCAGCTTCAAAGCCTGGAAGGAGGACACAGAGTTCTGTGAAAATCAGTGGGATGCTGGAAAGCTAAGGCATAAGCTACACTGTTTGTTACAAAGTGCTGGCCATCATTCCGGAGGGGATATCACAGATCTAACCTCAACAAAACATCTGGCAACAAGGCTGCTTTCTACACAGTCTGTAAAAAAATAGGCTGAGAAAGCTTTTCTTAGAGGCCTCAGCCTGGTGTCCAGCTATGTGTCGTTTTTGTGCAATACCAGTTATGTAAAACAGTAATATTTTATTCATGTCTACAGTCTATCTAATTCTGTACCTTGTGCAAGTGTTTTTCTGATGAGTATGTACTTTTGAAATTTTGGTAGTTTGAGACAGCATTTAGAAAATTCTTCTGTGATTGGTTTTTTTGTCAACTACATGAGGTTGGAATCCTAAAAGTCTCTCTAGCTGCTCTCTGCTGTTGAAACTCTTGCTCTTCAAATTGTGAATTTTTGCATGTTTGTGTCTCAAACCCCAGAAGGAATAGATATGTTAATACCTTCATATTGCATTAAAGAAAAACCAAACTTATTTTTTGAACTATGGGAAAACATTAACCCTAACTCTAAGCCTCCAACCTCAGGACAACAGAAGATGATAAAGCTAGGACAGAGCAAAGGCCATCACAGTGCAGCACTCGATGTTTAGCAACAGTAAATCCATGGTACTGTTATGTTTGGTTGGATGTTTAAAGTACAGGGAATGATCTCTGTGAGTTCTGATGTATCCTTCTATTCAGACAGAGCAATCCCACTTGCCGCAGCAGGGCTGCTCTCCACCTCCCATCCCACAGCCCTGCTCAGCCCAGCCATGGGTCCAAGGAGGTGCCCAGTGCTGGGGCAGTGGGACAGGCATTGTCTGACATGCCCTGCCTTGCCAGACCCCCACAGTGAGCCCCCTTGCCCTGCCAGCCCCCGGGGCCACCAGCCCTCACAGTGGCCTGAGGGTCTCTCATTGGTGTTTCACAGTCTCAGAGGCTCGGGCTGTTGCTGGATGCCCTGGTGAAACATTCTTCAGCTCTCTGGCTCATCTGCAACCAGGGAAAGATGTTCTGCAGGTCAGACGGTAAATGGGACATGGTTTAAGCTCTGCACAACATAATGCAGCAACTTTCTTTCAAAAGAGAACAACCCTTCTCAAGTGGAAAGCATACACAGAGATATAATACAGAAAATCATAATAGTTACCAGCCCAAGAGGTTGGTTTTCTTTAATACAGTGTCTGTTTTTTATCACAGCTATTACATTAGCACCCCACAATCTACTTGCATCCTGTTGGCTCTACAAATAGAGCTCTGCAGATGTTTGCTATTATCCACAATTTAGAAACTATTTCACCAAAGACAAAAAGAACCCTGGGAATTAATCACCCTCTTAGTCAAAGGGCCCTTGAAGAAGCAAAAATGTCAGAACCATTGCAAAGAAATAAAAATGTGTTTGGATGTCCATCTAAAACAATAAAATACTGTTTTCATTAAAACAAAAATTTAATTTTTTTTCCTTTTTTTACCATGCAAACATATTACAGCCCATACTACAGTATGTATATAAACCCCCTCCATTAGTAGGTGAAAGAAAGCTTATAGGTATTTGGTGCAGACCAAGAGTAACAAATTAACCTATTCAATTCAAGAAGGGTGGTGGTCATCGTATGCATAGTGACACATAAACTTACATGAACTAAGTGGGATTATTCTTGTGTGGTTGATGAGACCTATAGGTACTAAAATTACAGTAGTCAGTATTAGTAAAGTTATTTTTACTCACATTTAATCTGATATGGCACATTACCCTGAAACTGCAAAATCATTTTCCATCTTAACTGTAGAAAATTTTAACTGTGGAGTTGCCAAAAAAAGACTAAGGAAGCTACAGAACGACTGTAATTACATTTTGTCCCAATTCTTCCTGCAGATGTTGCATAGTGTCTCATTGACAATGTTTCCTGCATATGTGAAGGGCAAAATCAGATTTTTCACAGTATCAGGATAACAACAAATAGCAAATTATTTAATTAGAAGAAAATTGTCATTTTTTTACTTTCCTTTTATTTACAGTGGTTTCCTTAAAAAAGATTTCCGTCTATTTATCCTTTACATAACTGAAAAATTGTATCCATGCACTTTCTAGTTTGCATTCTGAGCATACAGTTAATTGTGGATAGTAACTGACTGCTTTCGCTGGTAGGATCAAATAAAATTAAAACAGAGGTTCTAATACAAATGCTTGTTTATTACATTTTATGTCAATAGGTCAGACATTTATATAGGTTTGCTTACTGAACACTAATTAGAAAAATTAAATTAAGCACATAAAATACTTCAAAACTGTTAAAAGTATATTTTAAGCAAATTGATTAAAACTGAAAACTAATAGGATATCTCACTATTCACCTTATATTGAATGCAATATTTGAGAAATAAATAATCAGAATCTAGTAGCTCCTTAGCTACTAAAGCTGTCTGCTTGATTAAACAGGCCTAAGTATTTTTTTCAAATGAAAACTATATAGAATAACGTTATTATTTTTAGCTGGACTCTGCACAAGCAAAATGCCCATGTTCAACACATGTGCAATAAGAATGAAGTCATGCATAGCAAAATGCAGTATTTCAAACTAGAAAACATAGTTTTCGTACTTTAAATATGTTTGTCACTAATTCTGAGATACAATATAGGTAAGCTTTCAACATTCGCTGTGACTATGTTCAAGGCAGTCTAGTCATCACAGAAGAAAAACTCTTTGGTAGAAATTTTGTAGATTTATATCTTTCCTGTAAGACACCCCAGGCTCCTACCACTAATGCAGTATATTTCCCAAACATTTAGCCAAATGGCTACTTCTTACAAATTGTGATTTTGCACCCCAGGTGCTTGTTCCGGCTTTTGACATGGTTTTGTTACAGGGCTCTGGATTATCTCTTAAACCTGCAGTGCACAGACATGTCACTTTTTTCTTCTTATGTGCCTCAAACTTCCCATCTCTAAATCAGAAAAATGTTTTAAGATTTTCTAAGAATTTTTCTTTATGGAATTTACATGTTGTTGTTACCTCTACATGAACAAGGGGGAAAGCAAGACTTAAAAATTTGAAATATTCCCTGCCACTAAAGAATTGGGTAAACATGTAAACTTTATCATCAGAGAGCAGCTCTGCTTTGATTAATGAACATGTTACATAGAAGTCCTAAAACGAAGAAGGATGGTCTTCAGCATATCCAGACCATTCGTGCAGAGACAATTCCTCTTCTGTAAAGGCTGTACCTCAAGAGTACCTTCTTCTGACTGCATTACCATATGTCAGCTGACTAGAACATGATTTATCCCTGAAGTCCTTTGATGTCCATCTTAGTCCCTTTAATGGCACTAGTCCTTCTCCACCAGCCTCATTTGTCCCCAGGCCATGACTGGAATTCTTTTGTATCCTTTGGTGCATGCTAACCAGTGTATTTGCTCCTTGGCCTCATGACCAGCTGTTACAGATCTGCTCTGGTGTGACTGGTGAGCGGCACCATCAGATCCACAGCACTGCCTGGGGAGGCACCAGTTGGTACAGAAAGGTGCACTGAAAAGAGGGGACAGATGCCCTGCTGAGAAAGGCCTTCCTCGGCTCAGCAGCAGTGGTGACATCCCACATGGCATAGTCCCCAAACTCCACTGGAGGAACTGATCCTGCACAGCAGAGGCCTTGGCCCAGAGTGAGCTCCCAAAGGAGATCCATCTCTGCAAGCATTTGTGTTCAGGGATGCCTGGGGCTTCTGGCTGAGGCTGGGACAAGTGGAGCTGGGCTCCTTGCCTGCCTGCTCTTGTGACCAAGCACAGTGTCTGCAGGAGGAGGTCACCAGACTGCGCAGCATCAGAGATAATGAAAAATAGTTTGGTGTAAGGTCACGTGGAAGGGGAGAGTGTCTTTTTCATTAAGATCACCATCTGATCAAAAACCTTTTCAATACATTGACTGTTCTTTACTCAATAATGAGTAAAAGGGGAAACCTTAAACAAGAGCCCACAGAGACACAAACCTGGTCACAAAAAGGGTTATCAGAGAGAGCGCCAAGGACCAGCCTGGGACAGAGAACTTTGTCTGTCTTGGCACATTGGGATTTTCCTCAGTAGCCAGGCAGGAGGTGCCCCTGTGCCAGGAGCTGATGGATGTGAGGGTCACTTGTAACATCCCATAACACCTGGATCATCTCCAAGACCTGCAGCTTCGAGAACCTAATAGTAATGGAAGGGGTGCAGGTAGACTCTGCACTTATCAGGTATGAAAATGGAGCTGGTTACTTCTGGCACTCAGAGGATGGCTCCTGCTCCACTTTCTGATTTCCAACTTTCTGACATGCAAGTGTCATTATTTACATAACATCACCCAACCAGACAATCATCAGGATGACAGAAAAGCTGTGTAACATTGTTATCAGCAGGGAACCTTTGCTCTATCAACACTATCAAGTCAAACACAGACAACTGAAAAATCTGAAAGGGGAAAGGTAACTCTACTACTGCTAAAAAACAATGAAACTTTTTTTTAAAACTGAAAAAAACCTAATGAGAAAGTGTATTCTAATTTAACTTTACATTTGATGTGGGTTCAGAGTGTATGAGGCATGTAAGTCATTCATTTCTTACCACAAGGAGACATTCCCTTATTAAGTGAGCGACAATAACGGAAGCTTGCTCAGATTCTGGATTCTGCACAGTTCCATTGCTTAAAGAAGAACTTGCCAAACAATTTGACGTAAATTCCAAAAGCATTATTTCTTTGTCTGCAATCATTTTTATCTGTCAAAGAAAAATAGTACTTGCAAATAAATACATGCATTCAGTTTTCTAGGCCAGGTCCAAAAAATCATCAAGATGTACAAGTAATCTTTGTTTAAATCACTCTGAATCAGGTCCTCAAGAATTCACTAATTTCTTTGTCCACGTGTAATTTAAACTTTTTGTCTGCGTACAGATTCAAGCTGCAAGGTTTTTATTTGTCAGGTAACGTCTGCTGCACACCAAGAACACCTCTAAATTTATCTGACCAAACTATTACTAATGTGCTTTGACTAAAATTACACCAGCAACTGCGTTAACTAACGTTAATTTGAAGCATATTTTCTTTTATTTGCTTGTTCTTGCCTCCTATATGCTGAATATTTTTGCTATAAAAAGATGTGGCTAAGTCAGGAAGAAAATACTGTTGAATAAATCTTTACATTTCCTCTGTATTTCCCAAAAATACTATGAATATGTTCTGGTTCATATAGTGCTGGGCAAGCATTCTGGCAGCCAGCAGAAGAGTGAAAATTAAATTATAATAAAGCTAAATACAAATCTTGCAGAGGACAGCTCCCTAGAGTTTCATACACTTCTTTGGCATTAACTATTCTCTCGGAGTTTCAAATTATAACAAATCAGTGTGGCAACATATAGAAAATCACTGCACTAAGCATAACAGAAATTCAGATGTGAAAGCCATTCCTCAACTGAAGTAGAAATGTAAGCATTGCAAAAAATTACTTCAAAGTGTCTGTAAACATTTCATAAAAAAAAAAAAAAACCTGCATTAATTAAATGACATCATGGGCACAGGTCTGATAACTGCTGAATGAAGAAAAAAAACCCCACAAGGATAATTACCAACAAAAACACAACAGTAATTTTGTTTCACTAAGGCAAAAGCTGTAAAAGCACATTATAAATTTGGATAAGAATATTCCTATGTTACTTGCATTTCTTGAAGTGAACAGTGTTTGTTTTAGCAGCAAAAAATCAGTTTGACTCCCACCACAACCACCCTGACTAAAATATAGATACCTAGCATTTGAAACTTTGCAGAACATGTCTATGAGGAAAGAGTGGATGCAAGGGTTTTTTTAACCTAAAATCCAAAACTAGCTGCTGGTTAAGAATGCCATGGCTGGATGACAGCACATGTCCACCTACGGGCAGGTGCTTGTGGCCATGCCCAGCTGCATTACAAGGAGGTCATGAACCTGCTGGAGCTGTGCAAGCAGGACCCCGCTGGGTACAAGGGCTGCTGTGGCAGGGCAGCCACAGTCATGGAAACTGGGAGAAGCTGCTGTGACACCAGAGGCGTTGCATCGGGACCCGATTGACGCTGTCTGCCTGACGGTCTGGGAATGGTGTGGGAAGAGATCTAACATCAGCATCCCGTGTAATTACCTACTATACAGAGTAATTACCTGTAATTGCCTATTACTTAGAAAATGCTGTATGCAAAAAGTATTATTAAAACTTTTCTATAGTAGCATAGTCCTGTTCTTGCCAATGCTTCTATTGTAGAAAGCATTTCCTTTATGTACAAACACACTGATTGGGACATTAAACTTGTTCTGAAATAAACTTTTGGTCATCATTTCAATCTCTCAGAACACACAAATCAGAAACAAAACACATAAACAATGCTGAAAACATCAAACCCAAATACCTATTATGCCAAAAATGAAATTTTGGAAGAAATATATTTTTACACCACTTAGTGTATAATATGGTCAAATCTCTCTTCCATATAGCTCTGATAGGAAAGATTCAAGAAAAATACACATGATCAGCCATGAGAATCAATACGAGAGTGCATGCTGGATAACATGTAAGTGTTCTCAGTCTGATTTTCAAATTATATAGTCTCATAACATAGGAGATTCTCAATAAGTGATATATTATAAATGATAAAGCAACCGTTTAAACAAATCCAGCCATAAAAAAAGGAAAATTCTATTTTTGTAAATACACCCAAATACCACCAGATGTCTCTGTAATAAAAGGAATGTATACAAACATACATGAAAAAAAAAGTTTTAAAAAAAAGTTTTAAAAAAATTCTATCTTCAACATATACACACACAAACCCAAGCAAAAAAAAACCCCAAAAACAGGCCAAAAAGACCCCAGACCAGAAAAAACTCTTGTGACCAGTTCAAACTCTTTTAAAAACTAAGGTTACAAGTAAAGGTAAAGAGTTAATGCAAGACCAGCAAAATCCTACAGCCAGTGCCAGAAGTATTAATGCCTTCAAAATTATGCTTTTAATTCAGATTGTACTTTATGTTGTGCTTTGCAAAAACTGAGGAATTTTATGCAAAGCACATAAAAAATCCCCAAAGTGTACCATATCATGCATAATTATCTGTTCTTCTAATTAGACATGATTTTATCTCACTACAAGGTTATCACTACTTTGAATTTAATTATGATTAATGACAAATATATTACTGGTTAGTTCATTTTATGGCATAGACTTACGTACTGATACAGTTAAAATGGTACAAACCCACTATCATAAAGTCACTATGGGAAGATACTACATATCAATACAGCTTATTCTTGTAGAGAAAAAAACCAAAAAGCACCGATATAAACACTTAGAGCAGCATAACTTTGCATATTTCTATTAAAATATTCAATACCTAATGATGCAATTACTGATAAACTTGTTTGTGATAGCAGTGGTATTACACATGAAGACAAACACTTCTGTAGCTGGCATGTAGTTATACAAGTGCATAAAAATATAACAACACAGGAAGTATTTACTCACAAATGTGCACTTACCACTTTCAAATTTAGGTACATATTGTTACTTCAGTCTGATACATGTGAAAATCTATTTGATTATTAATTAGATTATTGTTCTTCTTAACATGTCTTTCACAGCAGTTCTTAATTGTGAGCATTGTAATCTTAACCACTTGATCCAAAGTAAATACCAAGGAAGTGAATATTCTAAAAGTATAGAATACCTCTTCCTAATTAAAGAGAAAAAATATATTTTCTATACTTTCAAAATATATTTTAATTTATAAATTAGTAAAGTAGTTCTTGGATTATTACTAAAATTGAAATACATATTTTTCTATACCTTTTCAGTTTTCACATAACAGCAAAAAAACCATGAATAGCTGGCAAAAATTTTGTATATAATCTTTGTGTAAACGTTCAGAAATAACATTCTGTAAACTTCATTTTGATGCTTACACATTTCATATAATAGCTAATATATGTAGTAAATAATGAGCAACGAATTGAAAATATACAATAAAATATTATCTATAAAACAAGTATTAAAATATTACCAAAAATACTAGCATCATTGAGGGATAATACTGGAGGCAGTATAAGAAGGCATGTAACTTCCTTGGTTTGCCTTCTTCATTAGACAGTATCTCAGCTTCTTGGCTTTTCATGACTTCTCTTCTTCCCTATCATAAGTTCTTGATGTGGGCTGCGTTACCACTAACCACAAAATCTAGCTCCAAAACTTTGTCCACATCAGAACACTCTTACATCTTCCTCTATGCCACTTTTTCTCATTCAAGCTCTCATTTTGCTTTCTTTCCTCCCTTCCCTTGCCTTGGCTACTCTGGGCGTAGACTGGGGCTCCAGAGGCAGGTGTGGAGCTATTGGCTCCCCTGTGCCAGGAACTGGCGACCACTGCCAGGCTGGGATACAGGCCCAGGGATGCAGGGTGTGTGGGACAGGGCTTTGCCGCACCAGAGCAAGGCCCGACCTGCCCCTTCCCCTCACACACATGCATCCAAAATGTTTCGAGCCAGCAATCTCTTCCAGCCTCTCACAGTTGCATGCCCAGCTGTGTTAATGCATTTATGAATATATGAGTCCTTATTCAATATGTCACCAACTGTTCCTGTTTAATTGCAGGAAAGATGCCATTTCTGTACATGAGATCCTGATTTTTGATAATTACTCTTTCTGACACGAGCAGGAGTTCCTCTGTCACTCTGTTGATTGCAAAAGTGGCATTTCAGTACTCTTTTTCCTTCACCTTCTATTACCCAGACACAGTCTGATCCATATGCAATCATTTTGTGTGTGTGTGTGTAAAGAAACATCACTAGTGTGCCACAATAAATCTGGAGAACCGTCCCTCCCTGTGGAATACAACCCTGATGGTGTTGAAGCACAGACTTGGTAGCAGCTGTACAGACATTTTAGGAAGGCAGTCCATTTCAGTCTGGGCAGTGCAGGCAGTCCACTCAGTATCTTGTGCCACGTGCTGGCAAGAGCCACAAATTACAAGAACAGGGAGGCATTTCAGCTTGTAGTTGAACTGTGGAACTCAGGTGCTCAGGGTGGTGAAAAAATCCTGACAGCAGAGGCATGAGAGGATGTGCTGACACACTGATGAGGTGTGCAGGGCACCTCGCATCCACAGAGCTCACACCTGACAAAGCTGATGCAATCCAGTCTCTGTGCTGTGCCCTGTAGCTTGCTAGCAGGGCATAGTTGCTCATATGAAACACTACAAAACCATATTTTTCTGAGGCCTGTGCAGACTTTGTCTGATCCTTTGCAGGCCCACAATCATGTTTGTGTGGTGTTCTTTGTTCTGGTGCTGCAAGTGGTCATAGTTTCTTCTCTTGGGCTGTACAGGCTGTGGAGGGGTGCTTGCCTTTTCCCATTCTTCGTTTTCCCTTTGAGGCTATCTACGCATTGTTTCCAGACAGGATTTATCACAAGCTGAAGGAGGCCACCTCTTTTCGAAATCTGTGCAGTATATCACATTTGTATGTCAGCATCTGAAACAGATAAATAAACAGTATATTATTAGTAAGTGCTTGATATGATAGGACTTGATCCAAAACCTACTGAAATTGGAATTTTTCCCTAGGCAGTTAAAGAAAACAGTTGTGCAGGCAAAAAAAAAAAAATCAAGATGAACTCTAACATCTACTCAGTGTCTGTGACATGCTGTGTCACTGAACTATTTCCTAACTGTTTAGCAACTTCCCAAATCAATGTGAAAAAGACAGAGAGAGATTGAAATGTTCTCTCCCCTCTCCAAGATGTAAACAGATAAAGAACAAAACCTTCTAGTTTGCAGTCTCCTTACCTGAAGGACAGAGTCACAGGAATTCACTAGAGAAAACCTTGACATTTCTTGCCTCTCCCTTCTTCTCAAAGTAATTTTTTGGCAAAGGTGTAGGGTCATGAGTGATTACAATGGGACAGGTACCATGCAATGTGAGCAAGGAGAGAGGGTCCATTGCATCAAGTTTCCAAGGGTTATAAGAAAATTATTTTCAAAAATGCTCATAAAAGTCCCTGACATGTCTCCCTTTCTGATATGTGACAGATTAGACTGAGCTTTGAGTTGCACCAAATAACAAAATTCAGTGTTTCAGGATGAAGAGGCAATGCTAGAAGAAGGGTATTAGGTTCCTACTTAAAGGATTTGCAGCAGCTGAGAGGTAACAGAAGTTCTGGTACAGTGAAGGGACAACCTACTGTTCCTTTGAGAAGGAATTATGTACAGATATTTTTGCCCTCCATTAAATTCCTCCCTCCCACATACAAACACACTTGTACATAACCTGAACACCCACAGTCCTTTTGGTCTTCAGTTAGATGTCACTAGCTAGGGATAACATCTGTGTGTCCTTCTCTCCTGCACTGAGCTTCAATACAGCTCTCATCCTTCCTAAAATACTGTAGGCTTGGAGATCACAGCCAGAATGTTTCTCCTCCTTTACATTCACAATCTCTCAGGTTGCACAAAAAATCTGGTGGCAAACAGGAATGAGAGGGAGGAGCAGAATTGTCAGCAATCCACTTTGTTCTTCACCTTGTCTTTTTGCCCATGCCTTCCTTCCCATCTGGTGTTTCTCACCCCCATCTGTTGATAGGCTCTTGAGTGGTTAATGGTGAATATCCTGTCACACTCAGAGACAGTGCCGAAGGTCAGGGTCACTCCTGGGGTTGCCCACAATAAAGCAGTTATATGTGCTATAGCCCATATGTGCCTTATGCTCCTCACTCCTCTCTGCCTATATCACAACAGGATATCATTTCAGCAAAACCCTGTCAGTCATCAGGAACATGGGAAAAAACGCTTTGCCTCACCTTGCCAGCAGATTGGAGAGGATCAGCTGTGGCTATTCCATCCCAGGCTGCTGGAGGGCTGAGCTAGGCTAGCCACAGGGGACACTGGGATAGGCAGGGCCAGCACTGGTGTGCCCAGGTGGAGGCTTCATTACTCACCTCTGCCACAGGGCTTGCTTTTGCCCTCACTCCTGAACACTGTAAAAACTGAACACTGTCTGGCAATGCAAGGGAAACAAGGGAAAGAGCACTGGGGAAAGGCCAGGAGGGAGGCTTGGGCTTGCTAATGCCTTCTCTTCCAGAGCCACTGAGGGCCCGGCTAGAGGACAAGGACATCAGAAGGGGCAGTGAGGTGCCCTGGCCTTGGGGGAACTGTGGCCAGACTGTGCAGTGGGGAGGGCTCAGTCAGAGCCTCCAGGGCTCCCATGGGAAAGACAGGGTGTGATCCCAGTGAGCCACAGGGAGAGCCACCATCCCTGGCCACTGGGGTCCTGTACACGGCAGCCATGCAGAGGCCAAAGGGACAGAGGCATAAAGGGACATGACGGTTGGTGCCACGGTACAGGTCATGGAATCATCTCAGTTGGAAGGGACCCAGAAGCATCATTGAGTCTGACTCTTCCAATGAACTAGTTTAGTTACTGAAGGATCAAAAATAAGGAAATTTGAAATATGAATTTTAGTAATTTTTGTGAGGTCTCAACACTTTTTGCTGTCTTCATCTCTATCATCTGTCACTTGCTGCTATTTACCATCAAAAAATGCTGGAACTGAGACTCTGGTTCTTTCAGTTCTAGTAAATAAGCTCAGTCTACTGGTTGTTGTGCATGACAAAGTTAGGACTGAAAGCATAAATTTATATAATACACTAACATAGTCCTTGGTCATATGTGAGACTGTTAAGAGTTGTCTTATGTTAGGTTCTCTACAGTCAAGCACCTCAGCTTTTGCTTTTTTAATTTTGAGGGACAGAACAGAAAATGGATGCACAAATTTTCTGGCACAACTAGAAACAGAATGTGTTTCCAAGGCAAAGGAGGAGATGAATGTGTTGGAGATGACCAAAAAATGGGTGCATGCACACATGCTTGGATCAGAGTCCTAGGACTAACAGGCTTAATTCACTGCAAAAAGTACACACACCCTGAAGTGCTCCTGACTTGCACCAGGAAGATGGTGGCTGGGAGCGTACTGACACAAATAACTTACTAGACTTAGCCAGGGAAATCTCCTTTAGTATGGTGTCATGCACATGTTATCCACTATATAGCAATAAAGATGTGTACAAAGAATTTTAGTTTTCTAAGTGTTTTATTTATGCAAATGTGTTTTGAAATCAACCTTGACATTCCATTTACAATGTTAATGAAACTTAGATAGGAAATTATTTGAAAGAGATTATTTCTCTAAAAGCAAAAGTTCACGCATTCCAGTAAAACTAAGTCCATGTTGTATAATTTAACCAGTTACATATAAATCCTTTTCCTTGCCCTTCATACAGGGCAAGAAGAGTGAACAACCTACACAGACTGAAAATCCTGCAACAGCAAGATTGCTCTGCAAATCCCCCTTCAAGGCAAGGCCACAAGGCAAAACCTGGCTCTTGTCTCTGTTGAACTTCCCCATCTATCAAGTTAAAAAAAAAATGAGACAGCAATACCATTAAATTGTTCTACACAATAAGGATTGGAAGGAGTCTTTGAACCCTTGTATGTTCAATTTCTAATGTTTCATAGATTGCTAATTTCCCTATAATTCCCACTTTTTCCTGCAGTACCTCCCAGGATTTCAACAGTATTCTCTGTGCTTTTTGCTTCTTACTCTTTACTATGTTTTTTTTTTTTTTTTCATATCTCCTGTTCATTTACCAAACCATCCCTTTTCTACACTAAATTCTCCACTGAATAATCTATTAATAGTAATACACTAATCCTGTGTCTTTTTCAAACAAAATGTCCATAGTAGAAATAATAAAAACACAAAAACCCCTTGACAGTTCTCTGGATGTCATCTGTCATTATCTAGCTTATTTGGTTTGCATGTTATATGCTTTTCCCATTACACCTTTACTGGGCTGCAGTGCAAGAACTATCTTTTACATAGATTTTACTCAGTAAAGTTTCAGCAAAAACTGTATAAATAAATATAGCATAGAGTTGTCTATGTGGGTGTACATAAATTTAATTACAAAGAAGTCAATATACAGTGACTTCTTCAATTTCAAGATAAAAAAAATCAAGAATGGTGTACAGGCTGGTTTTTGCAGGAGACAACTTTGGCTCACTAAATGCAAAAGTTAGAACCATCATATTCCATTACCTGCACAGAGAATAAAATTCAAAGCGGACAAATAGGACCTAGAGGGTGTACAAAGAGCTCCATTCAAATCCATATAAAGCTATATAAAATTATTTTTTCCCTTTAAAAGTTATTTAAAGCCACTCATGAACTGTCTGAGTAAGAGAACAGGATTATACTAATTTAACAGTTACTTTGCTATGCCCATTTTCTCCCGTATGGATTTTCTACTAAGAGATTGATGGAGTAAATAGTTTTCATTGTCTCAGTCTAGACAGAAGTTAGATTAGGATCAAAAAGATGCCATCTCTCATTTGGTCAGGCATACAGACACCACCTAGCTAACTGTGGTGTACAGAAGGTGAAATGCTGTGGAACAGAAATTCTCTGCATTCAGTGAATAAATGTCATTGTTTATCCAATACAGATGTCAGGAACTTGTTAGTTCTCCCATCATTGGAGGCTGAGGGGTGACGGGAGGAAGAAAAAGTGAAATAGTCTTAGTATTGCATAGTCCTTCAGTAAAATGTGACTAAGAAAAAATATGGCTACCATAGGTCAGGTCTGGTACAGGCTACCAGAGTCAAAGGTTCCCCTAAACTAATGTGAGCTACTGCATATACTCTCAGGCCGTGACCTATTTCTCAGCCAGTAAACCTGTAATATGGAAGCTGGCTTTTCCGAAAGGCTGGACAACTCTGGGGATTATTTGGTGAATCCAACAGGCTATACCCACGAAGCATTAAATGAAAAGTACATCTTCACCATGGGCTAGTGCAGAAGGTACTGAGTAGCCAAGAGGGGAACATATATCTACATCCATTTAAGTACAAGCACATGTGCACAAACACACACAGAACAGCCCCAAAGTGAGTCAACTTCAGTGTTTGCTCCTTGTAGACACTGTTAAAAGAGGTAATATACTCTGTCATTAAAAGAAAAGGCTTCAAACACTTAATTCAGAGGAACTGCATGGTCCCTGGAAAGAATCTATCCTTTTCCGACAAAGACCTCAAACACTTGCATGTATAGCTGAGGAAAGTAATTCTGGTGTAGGGAGAAAGGGTAAGAATTAACACTACAGGAATCAGAATTGAAAAGGAATAGATCACAGAATCACAGAGTGGCTGAGGTTCCGAAGGACCTCCGGAGGTCATTTGGTCCAAACCCTCTACTCCGGCAGGACCATTTAGAGATGGTTGTTCAGGACCACGTCCAGCTGGCTTACGAGTATCTCTGGGGTGGGAGACTGCTGGGCAGCGCTTAGTCACCCTCGCAGTGAAGAAGTCTTTCCTCACATTCCGAGAGAACCTCTGCCTTAATTCCCCGTTGCCTTTTGTCCTGTCACTGGACAGCACTGGCAAGAGCACTGCTTTGGTCTATTTGCACCCCCTTTCAGGTACTTACACACATTAATAAGGTTCCCCTAAACCTTGTCTTTTCCAGGCTGAACAATCCCGGATCTGCTTTAACTGAAGATTTTTAACAAGCAACATACTTTCCCTACCAGGATCTGCAGATCTGCACTGACAGACCAAACACCCTAGCTGAAGATAGGAAAGCTTGTAACAAGTTAGAACGAACGAGGGACTCTAAAGAGAATGACACAGACATTAAAGCGAATAAGTGTCGCGCCCCTGTTGAAGGAGGGCTGCTGACACGGCAGCAAGGTAGGGGATGGGCTCTACCCAGGGCAGACAGCTGGCAACACGACAGGCGGCACACGTGTTCCTGCTGGATGGAGCGCGGCTCATTCTTCCAAAGCAGCAGAACACTGATCCAACTGAACGAGCCTCTCCCGGTGGGGAGGTGACAGAGACTATGCACGCCGCGTCCCGTCACCGTGCCGCGGTGCCACGCGTGCATCCCTCCCGCCTCCGTGGCACCCCTTCAGCGGCGAGAACAGCCCTGGGCCAGGCTGGGCCGGCCCGGGCTGGACCGCAGCCGCCCCAGAGCCCCGACAGCGGCCGCCCCAAAGCCCGCCCCGCCGGCCGCGGCTCCGCGCCTGCGCCGTAGGCAGAGGCCGCCGCTTCCCCTTCCGGCCGTGCGCGGGCGGCTCTGTCAACATGGCAGCGGCGCCGGGAACGCGGCAGCGCTGCCTGCTCTGGGCGGCAGGTGATGGGCGGGCGGCACCGGCCCCGCCGGGATGGGCTACGGGCAGAGCGGGGGAAATGCGCTGGGCTTGGGAAGCGGGCAGCACTGGGGCGGGCAGGGCCGTGGGGAAGCGCCGGAGGCGTGAGGGGCCAGGAGGGAAGGGAGCCTGTCAGCTGGTGATGGTGAGCACCCCTGCTTGGGTGGGACGTCACTCACGGAACGCTTTTCCTTTGCCTCGCAGTGGTTGCACATGTGGTGGCGTCAGGTGCGGGTTTTGTGGAGGATCTAGATGAGTCGTAAGTACTGAAGTATCTCTCCTAATTGCCAAGATATTGTTTGTCTTCTTGTGGGGAACATGTCCCCAGACTTTGTGTGTAGTGTGCTTGTCAAGAAGGCTACACTGGAAAAGAGTGTGGCTTTTTTACAGTAGGAAGAACAGAAAGATTGTGGCCTGAATTATCATACAATATCCTCTGTTGGAAGGCACCCACAAGGATCAATGAAGTCCAATTCCTATCCCTGCACAGGACTCCCCAAGAGTCACACCATGTGCTTGAGAGCGTTGTCCAAACACTTCTTGAGCTCTGTCAGGCTTGGTGCTGTGACCACTTCCCTGGGCAGTTTGTTCCAGAGCGTAACCACCCTCGGGGTGAAAAACATTTTCCTGATACCAACTCAAACCTCACCAGCACAGCTTCATGCCGTTCTCTTGGGTCATGTCACTGGCCTCCAGAGAGAAGAGATCAGTGACTGCCTCTCTGCTTCCTCTCTTGAGGAAGTTTGTAGGCTCCCATGAGGTCTCTCCTCAGTCGCACTTATTAAGGAGGTTCAGTTAATGAAGCTGAGGAACAGTTTTAATTTTTCAGCTTTTTTTAAAGCTGTTACTGTGGTAGTGTTTCCAGAAATGTTCTTGTTCTTGCTTGTTCTTTTTGGTAGGGTAAATATATTGGTGTTTTGGTACCTACCCCAGATAAAAGCTGATTGCATTTAACCAAGTTCTTCTTCAGAGTTTGCGGCATGGCTGCTGCGAGAGGTTAGGAGAACGAGTCTAAGTGCATTCATACATGGCCAGAAACGGAAGAGAGAAAGAGGCCTGCAGGAGAAGTTCATGGCTGCTTGAAGTGCCAGTAATATTCCAGTGTAAAAATGTGCCATTACAACAGAATGTGTCCTGAGACTGTGCAGGAGTTGAAATGGGTAGTCCTGCCATGAACTTGGTTGTGTAGTGTCACTGTTCCTGTACTGGTTTGCTGTAGCAGTTTGATAGCTACATATTTGCTGTTTCCCAAGAAAATTACCCCAAAATGTTTTTGGATTTTTTTGGTCAGATTAGCAGGTTGATATCAAATGCTGCAAAGCAGCACTATTATTTTAATTGAAAGAGAAGGTATGGAGAATAATAGCTGGTAGGGGAGGAGCAGGTGGCAGCAGATGAGTGCTTTAGGATAAATTTTAGCCAGTTAAAGGTGATGTTTTCATGAGGTTTCAATCCATGATAAACTTTCAGGAAACCACTCACATTTTTACAATATT
>VYZT01008445.1:1078-57318 GCA_013400735.1 Pomatostomus ruficeps
CTCTGCGGCGGCCTCGACGGCTTCTTCGCCGTGGGCCGCTCCCGCTACACCGTGCGCCCGCTGCGCCGCGTCCCGGACGGAGAGGCCGGAGCGCGGATCTACGGCGAGGGTCCGGCCCGCGCCCCTCACGTCTTCCGCAGGGAGCGCTTCAGCTTCGAGACGGTGCCGGCCCGCACCAGCTGCGAGACCCGAGACCCCGCCGGGCCCGCGGGCGGGGACGGGCGGCGGCGGCGGCGGCGGCGCTCCGTGTCCCGGGCCCGGCAGGTGGAGCTGCTGCTGGTGGCCGACGCCTCCATGGTGCGCAAGTACGGGAAGGGGCTGCAGCACTACCTGCTCACCCTGGCCTCCATCGCGTCCCGGCTCTACGCGCACGCCAGCCTGGAGAACCACGTGCGGCTGGCCGTGGTGAAGGTGGTGGCGCTGGGCGACAAGGAGAAGGGGCTGGAGGTCAACAGGAACGCCGCCACCACGCTCAAGAACTTCTGCAAGTGGCAGCACCAGCACAACCGCCTCGACGACGACCACGACGAGCACTACGACGCCGCCATCCTCTTCACCCGCGAGGTAGGCATGGCCCTGGCCATCGGCACGGCCGCGACAGCGACGAGGTGGCCCTCGAGCGTGAGCTGGCCGGGCTGCTGGACCTCCAGCCGCCCTGCTCGGCTTTGCCTCCCCACTCACGGATCCGGCTCTTCCATCAGGGACCGGCACAGCTGCCGGCATGGCAGAGGGGTTGAGCTTTGTGCGTGTCCCTGCCCTGTGCTGTCACCCAGTGCTGGGACCCCAGCCAGGCGCAGAGGTGGGAGCTTTGACCGTGCCTCTGCTTGAGACGTGACTTTGTCCTGTCTGTCCCGCTGAGATGTGTAACACCCGGCTCCTCTCTCTCTGTAGAAAGGGCTGATAGCGCTTCCTAGCCTAGATTAGTCCCCAGCCAAACCTGCGGCTGGCGACAGTGGTGGAGAGCACCGTAAGAGCACAGACGGCTCGCTTGCGGAGCACATTGGGACGCTATTTCCAGCAAGACTGGAAGCCGGCAGCACTTGTGGCTTAAGTGTAGGACGTAAATGCAGACCGCAGGTAAACAGAGCTGCACAGGCGGAGCTGGGCTGGTGGCAAGTGGCTGCTGTCCCTGTCTTGTCCCCCAAGTGCCCTAATCAGCCGTGGCTTGGATCTGGTGTTGGCCATGCAGAGCTGCGTCTTGCTGCTCCACGCTGGGTTGTTGATTAATTGCATTGCCAGAGGTCGTTAAGGGACATTGCTCTGGTAGACATGTGGCCGGGTTTATGCAATGAAGTTCTTCTGTAAGAATATCCCTTCAGCGGTTTGGGTTTGGTGTTTTCTTTTTTTTTTTCCCTTTCCCCAAGTACGAAAAAAATAACTACATGACTTTCCGTTCATTTGAGTTCCCCGGCTTTGCTACATCGTAGGAGCCTGCCAAAAAGGATGCTTTGGATGGTTTGTGGAAGGAGTTGCTCCAGAAGGGGGAAAAAAAGCGCCTGGCTTGCTTTTATAGCTGTAAATAGTTGAAACATTAGGTTCTGTGTCAGTCAGGCATCACTTGTACAACAGGAGCCCTTTTTAGCAGTTTAAAGCCCATCCGTGCAATTTGCAAGCTTTCATTTTTTAATCACTATAACGTGAATGAAAGCAGGCTACCTAGACTGGGTCAGAGTGCTTTTGGGTTTGCTATAAACATCTTTTTTCATGGCTTCTTAAGCATGGGCCAGAATCCATCACTTCTCTCTGAAGAGTATTTCTCTGTGCCGGTATTCTGATTTATTTCCCTGGGCTACATGACAGTTCAGAAACGCTTAGGGTGGCGACTGTGAGCCTTATCATCAATTATTAAGTTAATTTGGGTTGAGATAGGATGTGACTTTAAAGTGCAGTTGCTTTACAGATGCTTAGCTGTAATTCTTTGCATGGACACCCTCCTGCCAGAGTGAGAGGGTGCTGCTAATCAATAATCCACTTCCAAAGCCTCATGAGCAATGCATAGAGTTACTTCTTTGGGATGTAAGTAGTACCCAAAATAAACAAAACATCACAGTTCCTGTGGATTCCTTCCACTCTTACGGTGCAAATGATGCTTGCACTTCTACTCAGGGCTGCTTCATGAGAAAAAGCACAGGCTTGTGTTTTCTTGGTTTACATTTTAACAGCTTTAACTCTGCGATTAGCTCCTCCATGCAGTTCGGGACAACTTAATCTGCTTTAATGCTTTGCTGTGTGCACACGCACATTGTTTGGCAGTCTTTGACTGAATTAGGAACCAGACCGGAGTTTCTTGCTACATGTGTTCATGATGTTCTTTGCAGGGAGTGTGTGTGAGCCCACACGATTTTTATGTGCTTACCCTTGAAATGTCAACAGGAATCTGTTTGCTCCCCGTGGAATGTAAACATGAAAAGGGTTAAAGGATGAAAAAGCAGTGGAGATGTTTCCCGGAGAAAACAGCCCCACTTTGAACTAAAGGAGAGATTTTTTCCAGTTTAGCTTTTCAATGAGAGTGGCAGCAGTTGGCAGGAGAACGCCACTTTTACAACTCTGTTTTGGATGAAGTTGGTTGCTAAGCTACAAGACGCCGAGCCGTGGCTGCGTGTTTTGATGGGCTCTGAATATCGTCATGCTGATTTTTGAACATCCAGATGTCTCTCTCTAAGTGCCTTGGGTTTCGGGCATTGGGCAAACGTGTGAGGTACATTTTCCATCGTTGTTTACCAACTGAGGCCACCTTGAGCTTCGTGTCTCTGTCAACAGAATAATATTTGCAGATCGTTTGTCAGCTGAACCCACGGCCTCAGCTGTATGGAACTGGTTTGTGTAGATAGAATCTACATTGTGCATGGCTGGTGCCATGCAAATCCCAGATATAATAATTATCTCTGTTCCAGAGTGACATTTGCTTGGATGCTATTTTTTTACACCAAAAGAGGGCTTTATTTGAGTTCCTTGTAAAGGAAGAATCCCGATAGAATTCAGCACTGTTGCGTCATCCTGTTTGGCTGTCTTTACTTCTTTAAAGATAAATTAGTAACCATTGATAGACAGAGTGTGTTGCCAGCTTTGCTTTATTATTAAATTAGTAGTGGTTTACATTATGTTGTACAAGTTCAAATTATGGTCGCCATCATCATCATCATTCATACTAGGAAGCGCTTCCCATGCAAAAAAATCTAGAAGGAAATTTACTGATTCTGAGCTTAAACAGTCACTTACTTCTGGACATAAGCTGTATTTAATTGGATAAGGGCTTTAAAGCAATTATGCTGCAGACCATAGTGACTAAATATGATGATGAATTCAGTTTGTGGTGATACAGGCAACATGTTAGAGCTGTTTTTAGGCTCTGTGTTGCTTATCAGTGATGGCAAGGGTCCATTAGCTGCAGTGGGTCCTGTGTTTACTCCGTAAATGCAGGGAGCACTAGAGTTACATGTCTGGCCATTGTGAAAACCTTCAGTGGACACAGAAATTATTTGTCACGAAATACTGCAGAAATCCAGTTGGGTTCCACAGTGATTATTTAAATCTGGTAGTGAGAAGTGTATTTTCTCTCATTTTGACCCATGATGAGCAGGGTCAAACATGGCAGAGGTCTGACTTGACAGTAACAAAATCTGGTAATTTTCTGATATTTCTAAATTTCTCTCATTAAGGCAGCTTGGCCATAACAGCCTTAGAGAGTACATGGGTCCCCTGCTGTTGGACTACTTTGGGGTTGAGTCCTTGACAGCAGCTGGGAATCTTTGGGTCACATGAATCCTCGAGCATCTTCCATGGAATGTGGTGGTGCAAGGAGTCAATTCTGGTGGCCAGGTGGGTCCTTCACCCCATAGGGAAGTGGCTGTGTGGTGTGAAGGAGGAAGAGCCCTCTTTCCCTGGAGATCAGATCACTTGTTCTCTGTGGCAGTGAAGTCAACAGCAAATTTAGAATTTATCTGTTTCAGCCTTTTTTATGGTGAACAGTTCTCAGAAGCTGGAAGCAGATTCTCTTCAGATTTTTATGGGTGCAACAAAATATGTGCCAGATTATTTGTCACAGTAGCAAAACAGATTAGATGGGACTTGCAAACTGCAGTTGAACTCACACTGATCTTTTTCTGAGGTCTAGCCTGCTCTGCAATTACCCTCTAGAACTCATCCAATCTATTTCATTAGTGGCCCTTAGTTAAATTTCAAGTGAACTATTGAATGCATTTGGACAAAATCCAGCTCTCTTCCTCTCCCCCCAGCTCTGAATCATCTGAAGATTAAAATAGATATTTCTCACAGTAGATATAGACATTAGGAGCAAGAAAAAAACCCTTTCCTAAGTGCTTGTTAGCATCATCTGTGATAGCACCATCATGCCTGGCTCAAGCAGAGGGTTCAGGCTAGAGCCAGAGGCCACTGTCCTGCCTTTTTCTACACAGTAATTATGTGGGGCTGGTGTGTTTGATTTAGTTTCACTGTCCATCTGGCAGGGCTGTTGAAATTTAACAGCAAGCTTTGTATTATCTCAGCTCTGTAGATGATAATTTCATTGCAGGGAGCACATGCTTTCTTTGGCTCTAGTTCTTTTTTTTTTTTTCCTTTTCTCTATTATCATCTTCCAACAATTATTATCCCCTAGTAGTAAAACAAGTCATTGTACCAATGGTCAATAGAATAGATTTCACTGTTTATTAGTATAACTCTGAAGAAAAGACAGTGTAATGTGTCTACCAGTTTTGTAGTGTTTTCACCAACTTTGTTGCACATCCAATACATTTAAATAATGTCCCTAGGGAAAACAAAGTGGGACATAACTGATAGAGGAGAAGTTTGATTCACACTGATCTAGAGATGGGGTGGAATTTCCCCACAAAGTAACTGCAGCTTAGGCAGGTCAAATCACACATTTTTTTTGGTCACCACTGTCATAACTGAAACTCACTCCTCTCCATGCAGACTACAAATGCTTTATGTGCATTTTGTCAGTATTTTTAAATAACCTGTGGTTTGCATAACTCTGCCGTGTTTTCTTTCAAATGCCCAAGCCTCAGGCCTGTATTTATCACATGAACCCAAAAGTCAGACATCCTCAATGTTTAAGGTAAACTGCTGGAGAAATGCATGTGTGTTTTGTTTTGGTAGATGTGGTAGGTACCAGCATTGTGGTTTTCCTCAGAAGGGAGCCAGCCTTTGGCCACCCTCACCCTCTCGGAGCAGTAACGCAGTGAGTGAGACAGGAGTCCTTCCTCACCTGGAATCCTTTCTGTTCATGTGAACATTACTTTTTTCCACGTGTGCCTTTCCACGTTGCTGTGACCTCAGTAGAAGTTCACCCACTTTTCAGAGGAGCAGGAGGGAGGTGGATGTGTGTGTTCTGAACAGCACCTCACCCCATCCTCCCTACCCGGGGCTACGGTGGGAACACTGCTGCAGGAAGTCGGAAAGTCCTGCTTAATTCCTTCCTCTGCTTGAGGGATTTTAGGTCTGTATCACCCACCTCCCAGGAGAGGTCCTTAACCAGGAGGTCGTAAGCTGTTCCAGGTGTTGAGGAAACTTTCCACCCCTGTGACCAAAGCTCTGTCACAGCTTGGTGAGTAATTCATATGGTGAGAATGAGAGGAATCGTGACCTGAAGCCACTGAGTGGAGCACAGTGCTTGGAGCAAGGTGGTCTGGGTTCCTCAGGCATGGAGAGGAGGCTATTCCTGTGATTTACCACAGGCTGTTCAGTGGGAAAGAAGAAGGATGAGCAACAGGAACCAAAAATTGTGTCCCTTCACTGACTGCACTTCAGCTGCATCCTGGGCTAGGGAAACCTTGGACACAGGGGCTGCTCCAGGAGCACCCACAGCTCCCTGCATGCATGGCAGAAGCCTGGTGTAGACCAGAGAGTGCTCTCCTAAAAAAGGCTTCTAATTGACCTCATCCCTGAAGGAATTTGTAGCTGGATCATGTTCGTACTGGGAAAAGACTTTAGCTGATGAGCCATTGTAAAGAAGCCAGAAGAACAAGTGAAGAGAACTGGAAAGGTTTTAGCTGTGCTCTACAAGAGGGCCATGTGCAGCTTGGCCTGGTTCAAAGCCTGGTTCTGTGGGTTCCTCTCATTCTGACCTGAGAAGCTCTGTAGGCGCAGCTTCTCTCAGGGGCAAAGCTGGAGAAACCTGAAACATCTGAACCCCAAAAAGCAAAGTGCCCGACTGCTCTGAACTGTGAAACTGTGACACTTTGGGGCCCATGGGATCGCAAACTGCAAGCTCTAGGAAAGATTGAGAACTCAAGAGACCTGAGGACATGTTCTTCTGCCCTTACCTCCCACCAAATTGCCCACATTGGTGCTCACATCATGTTTTGGATCTGGTCAATGAGCTCTGACCTAATACCAGGTTTCACTAAACAGTTTATTCTTGTTTTTAAGCCTGCTGAACAAATTTCAGGTGAAAGAAACTCCCTGCTCCAGCCAGAACATGGTGACAGTTATCTCCCTTCACAACAATGCCATGTATGCATGGCAGCCAGCCACCTGTTCCTGATGGATTTGGAATGCCAAGAAAACTTGGCCTCTAATGAGCTGTCTAATTAACTACTAGACTTGTGATGTACAGCCTAGCTTTACTAAGCCATTCCTTTGCCAAAGCTTAAAGCTTAACTTCTATTGCCTCCTGTGTAGCAAATGCATTTCCTCCTCATTCTTCTGTTTTGAAGCTACTGTAAAGCAGAGCAAGGCTGCATTCCTTCTTTAGAAACACCAAGAAACACTCATTCTTTAAAGCTTCTGCCACTGTTTCAAGGCAATTGAGTGTCCAGAACTGAGTAGCTGATTAACTTTCTAATAGAAGCAAAAAAACCAGAGCGAAATAATCATTGGAAACTGATTTTATGTATCACGAGTCCCCTCCTTCCTCGTACTTTAGCTGGGGTATGAAAAGTTGAGGCTACCCACGCAGATTTTCTTAGATTGCATCATGACATTGAAGCCTGTTTTTAACAAAAACTTAAAATACTTCCAAGGGAAATAAAACCTTTTACTGTACTCCCAAGAAAGTTTACTTCATGAAAGTAGTAGGCTGCTTTCCAGGACTGCCCAGGAAAGCAAAAAAGAAATGTAACTATTGGTTCTGGTAAGGAATACCAGTGGCCAGTGTTTGATGGGTAAGCAGGCATGATTTTCAGAAACATCACTTGAAATCAAGCTGTTTGGAAGCTGGTATTGGTGTATTGACCCAAGAGCAAACTTGTCAGAGTATTTGTCTCAGAGATGCCACTTGATAGGCTGCAGTTCTGTTTATAGTATTTACTATGAATAGAAATGTATTCCAGTTCAAATCATGCAGAGGCAGGAGAAAGAAAGAATGAATGAGACAATGACAACATAGCAGAGCTGAGCCTTCAGTAATTTGCCTAAATGATTATTGACAGTGTCTTAGCTGCAAATGAGCATCCTGAGGCAGTCCCCGAGGGCTGGGGCTGGCAGGGAAAAGCAGGATGCTCAGTCCACGCTCTTCTCAAAGCACAGCCGTGGCATTCCCTGCTCTAGCAGCAGATGGGCAACCTACAGACATCCCAGAACAGCTTCTTACAGAGGAGCTGATGCCAGAAAATGCTTCCTGTCCTTGTTTCCAGAATCCTTTACAAGCCCCCTCTGCTGCTTCCCAGCTGGGGTTTGGAGGCGGCTGCAGGGCTCCCACACCGACTGCTGGGGGGTCACAGGGAGGTGGCCATGGGGCTACTGAGGGACCAGGGCTTTGCTGTAGCACTGCCCACCACTTTCTGACCCCAGGGTGGTCACTCTTCTCCTTTCTGGGGAGGGCCAGTCCCACACCGTCTGGGGACACCTGTTTCCCATCTGTTTTCCATGAGGAATTGGAGGAGCTCGGTGATTTTACAAGAAGCAGTTTGCAGAATCATGTCTTTCCTGCTGTGGGGGACCAACCTGTGATGCAGCCCTGATGTCTGGGGAAGGCAGTGTAATGCAATCTTGTGCACAGCCTTTGAAATGGATTATGGTAATATCCCTGACCCAGTGTTCCATGCTCCACACATCCCATCAGAATTAACTCTGTGGAAGTTTATGAGATTGTCTGCTTAAAAAAATTAGATTCTTTTAGTTATATTTGTGTCATCAAGCCTGGTGAATCATTGAGAGGTCTGGTTGTGCCTTCTGGTGTAGATTCCCAGCATAGCTGCTGGAGGTAAATCTTGACTGGCATGAGGCATCTGGGTTCTGATCCATTGTGCCCACGCTGGGAGCAGCACTGATGTCAGAATCTACGTAATAATGACACCCAAATACAAGAAAAGACGAAGTGACATAGAACCTGCATGCAGAGATAAAGCCTGACTTAATGCAGTTCATGCTATTTTGGCACTGTCAGCCTGTCTAGCCCTCCTCCAGTAAGCTGCTTTCTGTCTGATTTATGTGTTTTTTGGTACTTGGGTAAGAATTTCAGTTCAGCTGCTTGTGTGGATTCAGGTCAAATTGCACTGTCATGGAATTGCAGGATGGATTAGGTTGGAAATTACCTCTGAGATCATTGAGCCCAACCTATGACTGACCACCACCTTGGCAGCCAGACCATGGCACTGAGTGCCACATCCAGTCGTTCTTTAACCTCCAGGGACGGTGACTCCACCACCTCTCTTATCCAATATCTAATCACCCTTTCTGTGAAAAATTTTTTCCTGATGTCCAACCTAAACATCCAGCTTAAGACTGCGTCTTCCTGCCCTAGTGATGGTTCCCTGGGAGCAGAGGCTGACCCCACCTGGCTGCACCCTCCTGTCAGGGAGCTGTGCAGAGTGAGAGGGACCAAGTTCAGTGTAAAGGGTTAATTGGATGTGAACCCAAACACAAGTAGTAGGGTTTAAGGATGGTGTCTTCTTTGTTGGATATGCCCCAGATATTTAACATTAGAATAACATGACCTCACTTGAGGCCTCTCCCAATGCTGGTTGAGAGCTGCTGAAAATGATGCAAACTTTATTTGCCTAAATAGAACTGGAAAAATGTTGCATTTCTTTTAAAGCGCTTCAAAATGTGCATCCCATACCTTCCCATAACCCATGCAGAGCCAGAGGGAAAGTCTGGGGACCTGGGGGGGTTAGAGAGAAGATTGTCTGCATATTATCTGCAGTGCTACAGAACGGAAGTTTTCCTTAAACCATGAATTACAACAGTGAAAATTTAGAAATTCAATACTTTTCAACTACATTCTGTCTCTTCTTGCCAGGCTGTTTTGGTCATTGGTAGTGCAGCATTTAAAGCTTGGTATTAAGTAGCAACAAGAGTGAATTTATGAAGAGTTCCCAAACACCTGGAAGCCAGAACTGAGCCTGAAATTTTCCCTCCATATATGTAATACTGCTTTGTATTTTTAGCTTAAAAAATTTCTTTGTTGGGAAAAAAATACCCTTTTATTTTTTTTGTGTGTGTTTGTAAAGAGATGCTCTGTCACAGTGTCTGTGAACTCAGTGTGGTTTTCTTTGACTTCAGTGGGATTTTGAGTCCCGTGCATTTCCAAGTTTGCCTAACCTGTCATAATCAGTGAACATTGCTGCTCTGAAGCCTCCTACAAGGTGTCTCTTATTCAGATGGATTAATTATGAAAGGCTTCATAAAAGGAAGGCCTTGTAGAAAGAGATCTGAAGGGAAGAAGAGAATCTTTAAAATGAAGGGAAAAAAAGCACTCTTTGATCATTTTGATAATAACATTTGTCATGCCTTGAAACTGACAATTTCATTCAACCACAGTGAAATGTTGAAGTGTTCCAAACAGCATGGCACCTACTTTTGCTTCTCATCAAAAAATGTACATTATATGTACATTCAGACTGGTATTCTTCCCTCTGCTCCAACAGAAGCACAAGAAAGTTACTGCTGGTGATAAAAACACAATGTCTGACCAAAGCTGCAGGAAAAAAACCTGATGCTACCTGCATGGTTTTTGGAGACACCCCATATCTACATGTGAGAGGAGTGGCTGAGTTGTTGGGATTTTGCTTTCTCTCTTATCACTGACTCTGAGCAATCTGAGAATTGCCTAAATACTGGGTGTATTGGGTGACACACTCTTAATTGTAGTGCTTGACAGAGGTGGAATGAGGTTTCTCATGTAACAATCTTACTTCTTTTAAGTGCAAGTGTGAGATTTGCTTGAGAAAAGAAAGGTGATCTCGGGTTCAAGGACTGATCAGGAAGCTGAAGCTTTCTGTCAGTGTAAATAAAGAGAATTTTCTGGGTTTATTGTCAATGAGGAAATGCTTCCACAGCTTATTTGAAGTCCCTACCTCACCACAGCTTTAAGCATCACAGAACCGCAAGTTTAACTCTCAATAATTAGCTGCAGAACGCATCTAAATCCTGTTAAAGCCCGTGAAAATACTCCCACTGACCTTACCAGGGCTTGGCTTGCCGTGCTTTTAACATCTTTAGCTGGAACCTGGCATTGATATTTTCATCCAGGTCCTGCCGTCGGCAAAGGCGCCTTTAACCGGTTGTTACTGCTGGGTGTGAAAACTTATCTTAACTATTTCTTTTTTTTATAATTTTTTTCCCCCCTTTCCCGGGCAGGATTTATGTGGGCACCATTCCTGCGATACCCTGGGAATGGCAGACGTTGGGACCATCTGCTCCCCCGAGCGCAGCTGCGCGGTGATTGAAGACGACGGCCTCCACGCGGCTTTTACGGTGGCTCACGAAATCGGTATGCGGCGCCTTTTCTGTTCCCCCGCCAAGCCAAACACTCCCAACAGCTGCTCCAGGAACCAAAATACCCCGCAATTAATTCCAGATTTCCCCCCGGCCCGGAGCCCGCCTGGGAATTAGGGCTGTGTACATATGCACTTCGGGGTTAACTAATAAGGGATCAGAAGGCAGGGGAAGGCGCACAGTAGGTGTTTCCTCCCTGACAGTGCCCTTTCTAAGCAGCAGTTGAAGTGAAAATTCAAAGGCTGCTGCTACTGCCCAGAGATGTCAGTGCATGGCCCTCCTGAGCATGCTTTTGGCCCATCTGTTGTAATTTGCATGCATTTGTTTATTGGAAAATAATTCACAATTTTCAACTTGTTGCATGCGCTACTGTTAGGAAGCTTTTTTCCTTACCTGCAGAGAAAGGCTGCTGTGGCAGAAACCCACCATAATTCTGGTATCTTTCAAAATGTAAGGAAATTCCACCTTTATGAATCCTGTAATAAGTGAAATAGTATTTAGGTGATAAAGGTTGGGTCAAAAAACCTCTTCAGCTTTGTTTCAGTTTCCACCTCAGTGGACAGCAATTAAATCAGGAGCCTTGCATGTACTCTTCAGAAGGGTTTGAGATAGAATTAGTGACAGAAGAAAGTTTGTGTCCTGGGATATTACACCTGTAGTGATATATCCCTTCAGAGAGACTGCTGCCATCTTGATCATGTTTAATCTACTGATGTTTTGGGAACTGTGTTCACTGGAAATATGTTTGCTATAAGGGCTGTTCGCTTTGGGGAGCAAACAGCAATTTAAAAGTGGAGAATTTTCTTTTTTTTCTTTTTTCTTTTTTTTTTAATATTCTTGGAAGGAAATAACAGGGAAAGGAGAACTTTCAGAGAGGGCCAGCTGCTGAATTGCCTTGTACCTCGTGCCAAACCAAAGTAAAGTTTGCTTTGGGAGTATCATTGCAGTGGTTCCATTTTCAAGGAGCTTGCAGGTAGAGGCTGAGATTTGAGTGCCTTGCATGTACATATGGCTCAGGAAACAGAGGTCACTAAGTGTGTAAAGTGACCTGACTCTGCAGTGACAAGTGATCCTAACCCTGCTCCCCTTCTGGCTCTGCAAAGGAATTGCGTCAGTCATGGCTGGAGAAGGCATCAGGAGTTGCATGAAAACATAAAATATTGTGGCAGGATGAGTCCCCAAAACAGAAATTTTATTTTAGTAAACAATAATGTCACAACAAAAGAAAAAATCCTCTAAAATCATTAATTCAGTGCATTTGGAGAGAGCTCCATGGAATACAGATTCCCATGGGGTGTGGATGCTGTGAATGAGCCATCACAACCCTGGGATGTGTGAGATGGCAAACTTGGGCTGTCATTGAGACCCAGAGTGCTGGGGTCACTGCCTGTGTCCCCCTGCACCCAGAAGTGATCTCTCTGCTGAGGTCAGTGGGCAGGGTTGGGTGAGGAGCCTTCTTGTGGTGCCAGTGTTTATGGACCTGGTGTGTGAAGAGGAGAGCAGTATCTTTCCTGCCATCTTATCAGCAAGAAATACATTTTTAGGTAGATTAAAAACAAAAGATCACGAATCAGTAAAGATAGGGATGAGCAGCAAATGTTCACATTGTTACCTTGAAATCCACACAGAGATAATATAAGCAAAGTGACTTATTTTTAGTGATCTAGAAGAACATTTTGGAGAAAGGCCATTTTCATACCTGGGCATTTACAGGAATCTGTAAAAACTATAATTTTCAATGTAAAAAAGGCATGAATTGAAATGAATAAATAAGAACCCTAATGGACATAAAACCTCTAGTTTGAGGCTGTTTAAAATAACATCCCTTTTTTTTCCTCCGCACCAGAAGTTTTTAAGAAAGGAGGGGTGTCAAGTCACAGAATGATCTTTGTGTGTGTGGCCTGAAGTGGGAGAAGCTGAGAAGAAAACACAGCTAAAATTGCTGGAGTACTTAAAGTAAATCAAAGGTCAAAAAAGGATGAAAAATAAAAGTGTGGCATGGATACCCTTTAGTTAAGCACTTTGGGGAAAACCTTGCTTTATTTTATTTGGAGACCAGATTTCTTCCTGCAATCCAGAAATCTCCAAGTTCCCCCAGTCCTGTGGGCAGGGTGTAGCTTTAATGTGACAGTGGCTCAGTTCCTGAGGCAGAGGGGATGCTCTGAGCCCCAGATGTTCTTTTCCGTCAGCTGGAAGGTCAAGGTGAAGCCCTGTGTGAATCAGAGTCACTCTCAGCAGCTTTGGGGCACGGGGAGCAGATACAGCATCTTTAACATGGACTTGATCCTCAGAGTGTCCTCACTGTGACTTCCGGGGGATCTGAACGCTCTTGTTTCCTCCCTGAAGGATCCAAGAGTGTTTTCCAGGCTTGGATTCTTTCTCTGGCAGGCAACCAGAGTGAACTGAACTGCAGCTGAAGCCGACAGGAGGATGCCCAGCCCAGGGCTCAGGCTGGGTTGGTGCACAGAAAGCCAACAAGCAGCTTGCTGCAGAATCAACCTGCTGCTTTTTTGCCAGGGCTTCTGCCACATCACATGTGAGATGTTTGTTTTATTGCTTCCAGATAAAATAGGTGGATTTTGACCAGTGGTTTTTGAGGGGGAGAGAATGAATGAGCAGCAACAAGCAGCACCTCCACAGGCCTGTAAAGGAGAGCACAGGAAGGAATAGATGCGGCCAAATTCTTGGTACAGCTGGCAATAAGAGATGGAGATCTTTATATAAAGTTTGATAAGGTAGGACCTGAATCTTGTATGCAGGAAAATCAGTCTTCAATGTCAAATGGAAAAAAAAGAGGATAATGCAACAAAAACCCAGAAAGAAACCTTGTAACTCTGAATGTTTATCCTCAGAATACGGGGAGCAGTGCTAATACCATAAATGTTATTTTGAAATCATAGCCTGCCAAGACACCCAGCCACCAACAGTAAATCCATATCTGGTTATTTTCTAGCAGGGGATGTGCTGCTGTCAGCTGGGACAGCAGCAGCTTCATTGTCACAAAAATAACCCCCTGGATTCTTGCCTGCAGTCATCAGTTCATCACCACTTCGTGGCATATGGATGTTTTTTTTACTTCTAGCAGCTCCTTGAGCTACACCTCCACAGCTCTGCAGAGCTGTCTGAGCTGGCTTAGGCACAGTATGTAGGCATTCTCCAAGCCTTTGTTACCAGCAGCCTATTGTCTGTAAAAAATTACGTTTCCTTGCTTCATGTGCTTCCCTGCCTCTTGGGGACATGTGGAAGAGAGCATTAAAGAACCTGAGAGTGCTCATAATCTCAACAGTTGTTTCATGTTTCTCATACAGCAGCACTATATTGCTTCTCCATACATCCCTTATTAAAATAAGGAAACAAAAGCAATGAGATTTTCACTCTCATATTCTGGACTTTTGGGTTGGAGATTTGTTGCTTTGACAGTGCTGAATTATAAACAAGTGAAGATAAACAGGATCCAGCATCAGCAACAGGCACAGCCAGTCAGTTGGAATTACACTGAACATGTTTTGTGATGGGATGTATCCATGCTTAGCAGCCTGGTGCTGTGTTTGGAGGTACAGTCATGGTCAGGAGTTTCTGCTGGAGTCCTGCTGTGCTTTGGCACAGCCATTCCACCACCATAAAGAGTTTGCCATCTACAAAAGCAAAATGAGAAGAGTTCAAGGGGACGTAAGTGGAGGTACTGCTTGTTTTATGAATTGGAAGTTTCCCCAAATCACAAAGGAAACCTCAGAAAAAGCCAAGAATTAAACTTGAGTTTAGATCTAGTCCTTAAATACAAAAGCATCCTTCCTGCAGCCCTCAAGCAGGCAAAGCTCCAGTTCAGCTCAGTGGGAGTTACATGGGTCTAACAGTTTAAATTATATCCATCTTGTTCTTTCCATCAATCTTGAGAAACTTACCTTTTTTAAAAAGAGGCAATGCAGCCTTCTTTTTTGTCAGTGATAATGTTCATTTGACCTTTTGCAATGTTCCTACTCCTCTGTTACACAAACACTCTGGCATGCAGTTACTCCTTCTGTCCTCCTGAGTAATATGGTTTACTGATGTTCTTTCCAAGTATTTTATTTTTAGGCTATAGCTTTAGCATTGCTACATGGAACTAATTAAACCTTTGTTCATTAGTTTTCTTTTATCTTTCACATGTGATTTTTGGGGAGGGAAGGTCACAGGGTGGGATAAAAGCAGCCTTCAAATTGTTAAAAAAAATCACTGCAAAAATTTGCATAATAAATCATTCCCTGTGTCCACCTGGGACAGCACAAGGGGTAATGGCCTGAAATTGCAGCAGGGGAGATTTGCTTTAAGCATCAGCCAAAATCATCTAAGCAGGACAGTTGAGGGCAGGACTGAAGTGCATGGGGAGGTTCACAGGGGCCAGCTGGCTGAAGCAGCTGCGGCTCAGGGGATGCTGATCCTGCCTCAGGGCAGAGGGATACACGGGATGCCTTTGCAAGGTCTCTGCTCAGCATCATTTTCTGTGGTTATGAGGAGTTATCACAACATCCTCCACAGCTGGGCTGTGCAGTGCCCGAAATCAAGGGACTGCACAGAAACTATAGCTGGAAAATCATGGAATGGTTTTGGTTGGAAGGGGCCTTAAAATTATCCAGTCCCACCCCAGCCATGAGCTGGGACACCTTCCACTATCCCAGGATGCTCCGAGCTGGCCTTGGACACTTCCAGGGTTGGGGCAGCCGCAGCTTCTCTGTGCCAGGGCCTCGAGGCCCTCTCAGCCAAGCATTTTCTTCCTATAGTAAACAACGAGCTTGATACCAAATCTTTTCCAGTGTGGCATCGTTCTGCAGCCTCTGCCACCACTGAGGACAAAAGTGTCATGAGCACCATCAGCAAAATATATTGGAGAGCATAATTTTCTGTAAAAAAGGCATTTTAGAAGTGAGATATCGCTCCTGGCTTCTCTACTCATGTGGTTCACTGAAATACATGAAAATACCATGAACTCTGAGTGGATTGGAGCTGTGTGCTCAGAGCCTGAGCTGTGTTTGAGCTGCAGGCCACTGAGGAAGGAGTATCATGTCTAACTTACAGCAAACTCTGATTCTGACCCCTCTTCAGTAACAAATGGAACCGAGAACAACGTGTGTGATACTTAGAGGAGCCTTTCTTTTGATGTCCGTGGAAGAGTCAAAAAATACTCCCACTCCCTGTTTTACCACATGTGCTCATTTTGTGTGCACTCAGAAGTAACCAAATACAGCAATCTTTTCTCTCCCATGTTCTGCTGAACATGCAGCCCTTTGATTTCAAGGCTGTCAAGATAAAGCAGATAAAGACAAGCTTCAGACCTGACAGCTACAAATCTCCTGTAGCTTTTCATTTCAGGGGAGATACATTGCCAAGGGCACAGAGCCTCACAGCCACATGAAAAAAACAGTGGAGGTTGTCTGAGTCTCCTCTTAAGTTTCCTTCATGACAGATGAAGTTTAGGCAGATATCCAGGTAATCATAATTAGGCAGATTTGCTTTCTTAAAACAACAAAAAACCAGAGAATACGCTCATCCAAGTCTTCTCTGCTGACATACATCAGGAAAATTGCTTGATTCCTCCTCTTTGAACCTTTTTTTTAAAATTCAATCTTAACTTCTGCTTGCAAGAGCTCTTGAATTAAGCCTTCATGAACCTACCCCTTTTGATTAAGAGAAAGGATGGGCAGACAAAGCTAAGCCTTCACAAGAGGTGGGGTAGAAAATTAAGCTGATGCATCAAACAGCAAACATCAGCTGTCTAAAAGGTTGCTGGTTAAAATTTTGGATAAAAATTCTTGGCTTGCTGAGCAGTATTTTTATTAGCTTGTAATGTTACATAAAATATATCATCATTCTACCTGCAGCAGATACTACGGTGCTTAAAGCAAACTGTAAAACTCGGTGTTTTGCCTAATATTTCACAGCAGTCATTATCAAAAAGTATGTTAGGGACATGGTTTAGTGGTGGATTTGGCAGTGTTGGGTTTATGATTGTACTCAATGGTCTTTTCCACCCTAAGTGGTCTCTGATTTTATGATCCTAACAGAAGTTCAGTGTTCAGCCTGGGCCTCCAGCCTGCAGGGTAAGGCAGGGATTGCTTTCCTCCCTGGCAGGTAGATAATACCAGTACAAAATTGTAGTTTTTGTGGGGAAGGCACTTCTGGTACAGAGAGGAAGGCAGAATTGCCCAATGAAAAGGCAGCAGACCATGCAATTTTTACATTCTTGCACTGTGTACTCCCACAGAGTTCATTCATTTACCAGGAGCTGCTGTGAATTACGTTCTTTCCTCTGAGTTGAACAGGTAGGAAATAGGCGTCATTTCCTCATTAAAATGAACATTTCTCTTCTACATGCCTTATTAATTAGTGCAGCAGATGTGGTGTGGCCCTCCAAGGCCACATCTTTTTAATGATGCTTTAAGTCTGTGTGGCCACAGTGGTCTCTGAGTGCCGGACCCACACTGCCTGGGCAGAATCTTGCCTGGGAATTGCCTGTCTGACAGGGGAGATGTGTCTGTGATCTCCCACAAGTCTGCTACAACAAGCCAGCTCAGCACAGGTTTGTTTTGTGTAAAGTCTGCAGCACTGGTGGGTGAATGAATGTCTGATTGGGGCTTTTTTTTTTTTAATGTCTGCTCCTGAGAAGAAGCTGCGCTCCAGACTATTGTTTCATTGAGTCTGAAGAACTCTTTTAAGCCAGAAGTATTAAAAACTGCCTCTGGGCTGGAGATCTAAAAGAGAGAGTGCTTTTTTTAAAAATTCCTTTTTCTTTCATAAGCAACTGATAGCAAAGAAAAGAGAATTTGAGGGAAAGTTCAAGAATAAAAAAAAAAGAATGGCCAATTTTATATTCTATGCAGATAGTCTAGAACTGTATATTAAGAAAAATCAGAAATACCCAAGCTTCAAGAAGCATTTGGACAATGCTCTCAGGCACAGGGTAGGATTCTTGGGGCTGTCCTGCGCAGGGCCAGGAGCTGCACTTGAATGATCCTTGTGGGTCCCTTCCAGCTCAGGATATCCTGTGATTCTGGATCGCTTCCCAGTGCTCCTGGGAACAGGAGAGCTCCTTCACCACACACCTGGCACAGCCCTGGTGCACTCCTGCTTTCCCTGCAGGGCTCTTGTGTCCTGATCCTCAGAGAGGACATGAAAGTTTTAACTGACTTGTCACAATTGTTCCAGAGTATTCCCATCTTATATTAGGGATTTCCCCCCATTCCTGCAAGGTGTAGGGATCATTTTTGAACCCACTGCAGGTATTATTTCCTGTTGGGCTGTAGCAGGTGTGGGCCTTCAGCAGGGAAAGCTGTGAGGGGAGAATGTCACTCCGTTTAGGTTGTTGGTCTTTTTGGAGTTTGAGATGAATTCACAAGGCCACCTCCTCTTTGGCTACAAGAGGGCAAGCCCTGCCTCCTCTCCATCTGTTTCCTTCACCATTTCATGCATTCCTACAGCATAACTTAACTAAACACCATCCTGCTGGTAAAATTATATTATGTCATTTTCGCTCAGTGGGAACTGTCAGCACCACTAAGATGCTTCATTAAGTGGAAAACAGCAGATGATCTTCAAACCCATTCTCAATCAGTCATCATTTTACACAGCTGCTGGGAGCCTTTTCTTTTTCCTCAACAGCCTGGTTTGACGTGCGGAGTCGCACAAAATGGGGTGGGGCTAAAGTTGGCATTGTTTTAAAAGTCTTCTTTGTAAGATTTGTGCTCCTCGAGTCTTTGCTTCTGTCCAGAGCTCTCTCCAGGGTCACTTGAAGGATCCACCTTTCCACTTTGCAAGGGAAGCACCCCACCAGGAAACGCCAGAACCCACCCTAATGTCGTGTAATAACACCAGCATGGTCATGCCTGTGAGAGGTGGTGGGGAGACACTTCTTGAAGCAGGAAGGGAAGTGTCCCTTCCTTGATTTTTGGATGCAAAAGGATGAAGGGCGCACATGTTGAAGGACTTTGCTGTTCTCACTTCTGTGCTAAAAAGTGCAAAACATAGCCAGGCAGTATTTAGAGATTACATAGCCCTGTGGCATTTTGAATTTTGATTAATTTTAATGAAATGCAAAACCAGTTTTCAGCGTCACTGGGAGTTTGTCATGTGCTTTAATCACTTCTAAGTCTGGTCAGGGTGCCTTAAAAGGCAAAGTTAGGACAGGGAGAAATTTAGGTTGTGGTAAGAATTAGGAATTTTAGCTCCATAAAATCCCTTGAGAGTGGCATTCACAGTGTTTGTAAGCATGCATACAAAGTTAACTGGCAAATCAGTGTGGAGAGCTGAAATCCGTATATTTAATGCTATTATCCTCACTAACATCACTGGCAGCTAATGTGGAAGCTCAAATACTGACAATCAGAATTGTGTATTTTGGAAATTATTCCCTAGTTACTGCTTCTTTCCTTGTCATGATGGAGTTTTTTTTACATTATTTCTGAAAATTTTAAACGTAACGAGAGAGATTCACAAATACTTTGGGAGGCTTCTCCTCCAAGAGGCTGAAGGCTGCCAAGTAAGTGACTTAGTTCTCGTCAAGCACTGGAACAATGGCCTGATTTAATATGACAAAGTGGAGGCTGCTAATGAGGTGTGTCCTCAGCTCACCCCATTTATCACTGTAAAGCATAGAAATTATGCTGCTCTCTAATTAAAGGTGAATTCAGTGGCCTGACACTTAGCAGGAGATGACCCTGTTCCAGATTCCTCCACTTTTGCCAAAGTATTTGGGATGAAATGTTCTGTGCTGAACAGTGGCCCGAGAAGCATCTCATTTTATTTATTTACCCTGAACTCCTCTACAGAGGCTGTGCAGCCTTTTTCTGAGAGGGAGACTAAATTGCAACAGTGCTATGAAGAAATCCTCAGTCTCTCTGCTCAAACTGAAGTGCTTGAAATTTGCCTGCAAGCTTCCTCATATCCAAAGGATATTTTATTATTTGGCTCCATGAAGGAGAAAAAAAAGAAAGATGTTGTAGGTGGCAGAGAAACTCTAGAGCTGCCCAAGTTGCAGAAGCATCACCAGGCCTGTGAATATGTGCTCTGTATGAAGTGTTTCATTGTGTGCTTACATGGGATGTCCTTCACAGAAAATTAGCAGCTCTGAAAGGTGAGGTACAGTCATGCAGGAAGGGATCTGTTCAAAGAATAAAACTGCATCTCACATGGGTGAAGTGCTGCAGGGCACTGTCCCAGCAGAGGCTGGGACAAACTGGGACTGTGCCCTACAGGACTGAAAGCTTTATCACAGAATTCTGGGTGGTTCTGAATGGGGCTGTAAAACGCTGAGCACTCTGAGAAATCCCATCCTCGAGCTGCTGGTGTGCACCCAACTATCATTCACACCCCACGTGAACCAGCGCTGAGTGCCGTGGGATGTTACAGCCAAACTCTTTGGATCAATTCTGCAGCTTTTTCTGTTCACCCAGGGCTGTACCAAGGCACTGACTTAGAAATGAAACTCCACTGAGAGACCCTCATTGCTTTATTTCACAAACATTCTGCAGTAAGGTAATTTCTACAACTATGAGCAGTCTTGGATCAGTAGATACAATGTAAATAGAACGTATTAAATCCTCAGCCCACTTCCAGAGAATTTGCTCTGTAGGTTAGAAGCCATGCACTGATTATTTGGTTACTCTATCAGAGGAATCCATGAGTTTGAAATAATAATCTTAGCAGTGAATTGTTTTGCTCAACACCAGCATTTGTCTTAAGTGAAACAAAGCTGTTGTCATCTCTTCAGAGCAAGTCTTTTTGTAGTGCTGTATCAGATTGAAACTTGACATGTACCTCCCGATACTCAGCTGTGTCTCAGTGCAGCATAAAAACGGGAATGTCTGGCCTTGTATAGGAACTATTGCCAAAGAAAAATGGTTTTACCTACCTGAAAGAAAAAAAAAAAAAAAGCCTAAATCTTGCAGATTATGTCCCTTTTAAGATTTATTTCTCTGCAGTGGCTTTGATGGGTGGTCTTGTCCTTGCTGTTAAAGCACTCTTGGTTTAGCCCTGCATATCTTATTAATCAACTTCTGACTTAGGTTGAATATTTTGAAGGTTAAGTTCAGGCTTCATCTCTCTGCACTTTATTCCCATTCATCCTTCTACACTTTGTTTACTTGTATCATAAATACTTCTATTTGTATCCATTTAAAAAGATGTAGCACCTTTGTAGACAGTTGTAGAACACCTTCATAAAGTTTTTCTTGCTGAAGACAATTTGGAAAAACAGGAAGAACTCAATTGTTGATAAATATAAATGAGTACAGTTCCCTTCCCTCACATGACTGTGACCTCCAGCTGGTCAGCTCTGGATAGTCATATAATGTTATTTATTTCCTTCATTTCCGCAGGGCACTTGCTTGGGCTGTCCCATGATGACTCCAAGTTTTGTGAGGAGAACTTCGGCTCCATGGAAGACAAGCGCCTGATGTCCTCCATTCTGACCAGCATTGATGCTTCAAAACCCTGGTCCAAGTGCACTTCAGCAACTATCACAGAGTTCTTTGATGATGGCCATGGTTCGTGTTATCGCTCCCTGTGTCAGCTATGTGGTACTTCTTACTGTCAATCTGTGTTTTTTAATAAGAACAATTTGTGGCAGCTTATTTGCTAAATATGACTTTCCACCCCTTGGGGAATAAGTACAAAAATTTTGTTTTCCAAAAGTAGAAATAAAAAAGCATAACTTCACTCTTTAATGAATTTTAAAGTCTTCCCTGTGCTCCCAAAGCAACTGCAGTTATTAAACAAACCACTCAAATTCCAAAATGCTGAGATAAAAATGACATAATTGAGTGAATGGATCAAGTTGTTATGGTAACCAAAATGCTTATGGATAAAAAGTATGGTGTGTCTGCTGAATGTAAAGGTTTGCTTTTAAATATTTTGTCGGCTGATTTCAGTGCTCTCTGAAATATTTTTCTCTGAGTGACTTAATTTTTTCTCTCAGTTTTATTAGATCCATTAATCTGTACTATCCTCTTTTATGGTCCATATTGCTCTGGCACTGATTTAATATTACCAAATTAATTTCCACAAATGAAGAGAACTTTACCTTTTGAGTTACTGAGGTAACTCTCCCACCATCCATGAATGACCTCTTGGAGAGTGTAAGGAACTCTGAACTATTTTCTCCTCAGATCATGAGTAGTTATCACTCAGTTATGTAGTTTTTAAGGGTTATTGATGATGAATTAATCCGTGGAAAATTTGAATCCCTCATCATAGAGGTCCGTAGTCCTCCGGGAATTAATTTCATTACTGATGCTATTGGTGTGATTTCAAATACATAATGTTTAAGAAATCTCTTTTCTTGATACATCAGCCCCTCAGAGACCTTTTCTAAGCAACAGTCTTCTTTTCTGTAGAAATTTATAATTTTCCAGCTATTTATTTTAAATCTCAGATCCTAACAGAACACAAACGCCACCCCTGTAGTCGAAATGGAAGTCAATGATTTGACTTCAAATAATTTGGAGATTTGATTTGGCAGTCAGTGGCCTCAGCAGCAGTGGGTGCGCGAGTGGTGCAGAATGACACCATAAACTCCTTTTCCTCAGCAGAGGAACACCTGACAGCTGAGTGCACTGCAGACACCAGCATTACACTAAGTCAGCTGAGTAAATCCCAACGGAAACGTCTCGCCCAAGGTCAGCCAGGGGGCTGGGGAGGATCAAGGTGCTGATTCCCTGTCTCCTGAGGCCTGCGCTGAGAACAACCAACAGCTCTGTCATGGTATCACCGTTTGTTTTACACTCACGAGATGACCCCAGACAACAGTCTGACATTTAGGAAGAAAAGGCTCAGGTCGTGTCCAGAGCAGAGTGACATTTATATCCATCTGCTTTTAGCAGAGCCTTTCCAAACGTACTAATTGCCTTTATTGTCATGCCAACCACCAGGCTGTGGGGTGGTTGCTTGGGACTCCCTGTTTTCAGTCCCAGTGCTCTGTGCAACCTGGAACAAGGACTGTTTGTATATTAATTAATTTATATCCTGCTTATCTGCTTCCTGCACGGATCTTGTTCTGCCTTTCTTTTTGTCCCCCAAGATATATTACACATAGCATGGAGAGAGATAATGAGATGGCTTAATTAGCACTGTCATCAGCCAACAATGTTGCTCTATTCCAGGGCACAAAGATGTTCTTTGGTGCCCAGGACAAAAAAAAAAGTGGGAATAGCAGTATGTACATGCTCTGGATGTTGAAATGTAATGCAGAATGGATTCTGCCCTCCCGGTCAGGGGCCCACTCTGTCCTTTCAGACATGACAGGCAGGAGGTTGGACCAGCTGGTGGTAAAAACACCTGCACTTCATTGCAACCTGTCCAAACACAGAGCCTGCTGCAGTCTGCCCATATAAAGATGGGTTTTTCTTCCTGTGGGAAATCCTTAGGGCCTTTCCCATCTTCAGTCTTGAATTTATTGTGTGAGATCAGCTGGAGCATCTGGCTTTGTAGAAATTATTCACCTTTCCTCAATTTGCCAGAACTTTTGCAAATTATGTCCAGAAACTCCAGGAAAAAAGATAGGTGCTTCCTCACTCCTCATCATGTCTCTGATATTTGACACTACAACAACCTTGGAGTGCTAAAGGTACTTTAAATTACCTTTATCTCATGGCAGCTAGCATTGGCACACCTTGTCTGCAATAAAAAAGTCAGCTCACTCCAGATTAAATATAAGGCTAGGGTAAATCAGGGTCAGCAAATGGAAGAGGTTTAATAAGACAGAGAGTTTTTGGTTGCAAGTCATCATGCAGAAAGAATTTTTGGCTAATTTGGCTAATTGGCATTAGTCTTTAGAAGAGCAGAACTGTTGCAGTAAGTGTGTGTTTTGGAAGGAGAACTCAGGCTATTGAGAAATGGGGTATTTGGTTTGCTTAAATTCCCTGCCATAGCTTGAAATTCTAGTCCATTTTGTGTAAATAGTGAGGGTTTTATAGATAGGCTTTTTTCAGCCATGATGCAAGTGAAGAACCCTGGTGTGGATTCCAGAGTGAGGTAAATTGTGGTGAGTTATTTTGGCCAAGGATGAGTGGAGCTTGCCCAGACCACATATCCCTTTCATGAAGTGCAAAAGAGGTTACACTGAATAAATAGTTCTGCATGTCAACAAGTGAGCTTTTCAATAGTAAAAAAACCAGCTATCAGAATGTACCTGGAACATAAATGTGAATTCTCATGTGTAGAGTGTGCCAGACAAATCTTGACCACTGCAGACCTTAAAACACATCTACAAATCTTTACATTCATGCAGTTCTTTCTCCCTGTTATTTATGGGTTTCTGTATAAAATGGACAGCCCTTTTCAAACTAGTTCTATAAGTAGCCAAGTATCATTCCTTGGAGGAAAAGTCCAGTCCAGCTTTAGTGCCAGCATTAGTTTTGATATGCTGCTTATATTTTTCCTTTGGCCTGGTTGAACTTTTTTCCTTCTGTTTTGTTTGGGCTTTTTGGACTGCAAGTCTGTGTTTTTTGATTTTTCTGGCATCCCTTTAGAAGCTTTACCATTTCTGACACCCCGATTTAAAACTCAGATGCCAACTGTGCTTACTTTGAGTCTTGCTTACATGAGCCTCGCTGGCTCCTTAAATCACAAATGGATAAATAGCGCAGAATGTGCTCCGAGTCATCCCATAAAGGACTGAAAGGCCAAAATGACCTGAGTAAAACCCGTTTACACCTCAGGCGGGGAATGAGCAGCTCGACAACAGGGTGAGAACACAGTGGTAGCAGTTGGAGGTGGTGTCACCTCAGGGCCTTCATGTAACCATTGTTTGAGGGAGGTTCGCTGTCACCCGCACGACTTTGCAGCACTGCAGGGAAATAACTGAGTAAATAACTGAGTAAACATCATCTTGGCTTGCTGTTTCAGGGAACTGCCTGCTGGACCAGCCCAGGAAGCAGATCGTGGGCCCCGAGGAGCTGCCGGGGCAGACGTACGACGCCATCCGGCAGTGCAAGCTGGCGTTCGGCGCCGAGTACACGGTGTGCCCCGGCATGGACGTGTGCTCGCGCCTCTGGTGCGCCGTGGTGCGCCAGGGACAGATGGTGTGCCTCACCAAGAAGCTGCCCGCCGTCGAGGGAACCCCCTGCGGCAAAGGAAGGATCTGCCTCCAAGGGAAGTGCGTGGACAAAACCAAGAAGAAATACTACTCGGTAAGTCACCGGCTGTGACCCCGAGGGGAATTCTGAAAGGTGATCCCGCAGAGGTGCTGATTTTTGTGGGCTTTGTGGAAGTCAGATTGAAGGCTGCCTTATTTCTTCAGCACATAATTGGGGTGTTGTTGGTGAGGGACGTAGGAAAAATGCTGCTGAGGTTCAGGAAGTGCATTTTCTTCTCTAAGAAAAGCCTTCATTCCTGGAAAACTGGCTGCATCCTTTCAGAGGAGGTGATTTTCCCCTTCAGTAAATCAGTTACCAGGGCTTCTTGGCCATGGAATGCAAGATGAATTACACCTCTACATTTAATTTACAGCCCTCTTCTGAAAGGCCCCAGGGCCCTAATTCTAATGAAGAAAAAGGCAGACGAAATTAATCCAGAATATAATTTCTGGAGCAGAAAAGTTTGTGCTTCCAGTCTACTTTATACATCTGAAGAGTCCCCAGGCCCATGAGAGCTGTCAGCTGCACAGTCCAGATACTTCTAAATTCTCTGGGTGTAGACAGCAGCCCCCTTCTGTTAAACCCACAGAAGAGCTGTGGACTTGTACAGCTTTGTGAAAATATTTGTAAACTGCTGGAGCCATTCTAATCAAGTTACAGCCTTTATAACACCCTTTTTAAATGGATTTATATACCCTTTTAATGGAGTTGTATACTTCCACATGATATTGCAATACTGTAGCCAATTTAGCAGAGTTGACAACTCCACCTCTTGCCTGTAATTCCAAGCATGACCTACACATCACGGTAGTGTGATTTAATTAATCCTAGATTAGCAGTATGGGTATGTTCTGGGAGCTGAAGCCCTTGGAGCCAGTTTAAGAGGCACTTTTGGTAGGAATAGCAATAAATAAGAGAGCAGCACATGAGACTGGGGGTGTGTTCCTTGAAGAGGCTGAAGGTGGCTGTGCCGAGCAAGGCCCAGTATTGGCTTTGCACCCACAGCGCAAATGAGATGTCAGCAGTGTGCAAATAACAGAAAGAAATCAACTCTGCTGGGAGAAGGAAGGCTCCTAAGACCTGTTATCCCTGATGAAATGGCCAAGGAATCGCCTTCATTTGAGGAAGGCCTTAGCAGTGACTTTGAGATGTAGCAACTCCATTCACGCTTGGACGATGAGCTCACCTCCTGCTGTTCCATGTGTTTTTCAGGCTTCAAGCCATGGCAACTGGGGGTCCTGGGGACCTTGGGGACAGTGCTCCCGTACCTGTGGGGGGGGAGTTCAGTTTGCCTATCGTCACTGCAACAACCCAGCCCCCAGGAACAACGGGAGGTACTGCACGGGCAAGAGGGCCATCTACCGCTCCTGCAACGTCACTCCCTGCCCCGCCAATGGTGAGTCCCTCCTGCTCCAGCCCTCCCTTCACAGGCACCAAATACCGATTATCTGCCTGAAACCACGCAGCAAAGGCCCCCTGTAGCCTCCCCAAAATGTATTTACCAGGGCAAGACATTCACCGTTAGTATAATATCCTAATTCCTCACCCAAACCTCTCCCTGGATGTGGTAGAGAGAGGACGCTTGAGAGGAAAAAAGCCAGTCCTCTAAAATGAAACATAATGCAGATTTTAGGCCTTCAATTCTTGTTATGCCATGGGGAGATTTCCAAGCTAAAACAGCTGAAGGATTGGAAGGCCAGTTCTAAGTAAAGAAGTGGCGTGATGTAACTTGCAAATGATGTAGAAAAGGAATAATAGAAGGACATAATGGTATTTGCAGTGTGGTCTGAAATAGCCACTAATGGTGTGAATAACTCCACAGCTAAATCCTTTCGACAAGAGCAGTGTGAAGCAAGGAATGGCTATCAGTCTGATGCAAAGGGGGTCAAGACTTTTGTGGAATGGGTCCCCAAGTATGCTGGAGTACTGCCCGGAGATGTCTGCAAGCTCACCTGCCGAGCCAAAGGAACTGGCTACTATGTGGTGTTTTCTCAGAAGGTAATGGTAGCTCCAGGCAGGGTTTCATGCTCCAGTTTAGAAGTGTCCCATATTTTAGAAATCTTTCCCTGCAGCCAGGGAGAATCATATGATTCAAAGATTTAACTGTGTGATTAGTTTGAATGGTTCGATCCAGTGGTTGTACATTAGGGCCAGAACTGGCCTCTGAAGTGAGAGAAGTTTTTCCACATCTCAGGGTGTGAATGCATGGTAAGTATGGGCCTCTCTGCACTAGTTTGTTTCCAGTAGTGGATAAAGGGGTTTCTGCCTGAAGTTTTCTGTCATTCTGAGGTATTCTGGAAGAGAAAGAGTATTAGGAGAAAAGAATAAGTCTAACCCTGAATTATGTTTAAGGACTCCAGAGTAACTCCTGAAGAGCCAATTAGTATAGGATAATTAGTAGTCCAGATGCAACTTGTGGTCAGTTTGTTCTATCAGATGCAATCCAAACTGAAATTTATCTGTCCTTGCTTTTGGCCCTTTGCTAAATTCCATCTGATTTGTGCCAAGAACATGAGAGAAGCTCAGTCTGGTCTGTCAGGGGAGGTGACCTGCTCTGAGCTGGTGATTTTAATCAAGAACTGAGGTTTGCCAGGTGGATCCAAAAAGGCAAATCATTTCTGTGGCAGTTTTAACCAAGTTTTGTTTGCTTTCCCAGGTCACTGATGGCACGGAGTGTCGCCCCTACAGCAACTCAGTGTGTGTCCGAGGGAAGTGCATCCGGACGGGCTGTGACGGGATCATCGGCTCCAAGCTCCAGTACGACAAGTGTGGGGTGTGTGGAGGAGACAACTCCAGCTGCACTAAGGTCATGGGAACCTTCACCAAAAAGAGGTACTGATCTCAATGGTAAAAGCATCTCGTTGTGCAAATAGTAACTCTGCTGGGTGCTGCTTGCTTTCTGTCTCTAAATGCAATTGGCTTCCTTATGGGGGAAAAACCCGCAATGCCTGTAGATTATTTCACTTTCCAGATGTGTGTAGCTGGCTCTTAGCATTACCCTGAGACTGGCCAAGCATCAGCTGACAAAATCCTGCACCCAGCTCATTTCTGACACAAAGAGCCAGTGGTGCAGGTGAGCACCCCTCCAGCAGGAATAAGGCACAGCAGCTCATGCCACTTGCAAATCTTGCTGTGTCTGATGGATTGTGGCACCTAGAGGACAGAGAAAAAGGAAGAGAGAAGTAAATCAGAAAGTTGTTGGGATCAGAATTATCTGCACCTCTGTGAAATTTTGCAGTTCCCACTTGTTGCTGCATTAGCAAGTTACACCCTGAGAATGCTTTTTCGTGTCATCTATTTTGAGTGGCACTGCGGACATCCCATCTGATTTTGTGACACACATTCCTTGTATTAGTAGTGGAGAAAAGCAGGCAGCTGTGAACACCTTCCTTGATAGCTGAGAGAGATTATACCCCAAAATCCCCTTTTCCCGCTGCAGAGCATGTGTGGAGTTCAGGTAAACAGATGAGATACCAGAAGTATCCTAGGCTTACTCATGACTATATCCCGTCATGTCTGATAGGATAATATCAATCTCCAGACGGACTTTTTAAAGTAAAAATATTTACAGCAGTTATCCATGACCCATTTTTCTGTCAGAGTTCACCTTTTAACTGTAGTAAAACTTAATAACAGTAAAATAAAAGGAACTGCTGCCATGGTTTTCCATCACCACACTGGGGGCAGTACTGATAGACCAATCTCAATCTCATTTCTGTCTGAACTAATTTTTTTCCCTCTTCTATTCCTAAGATTCATAGAAAAATTGGGATTTTTAATCATCATTTATACAGATTCCAGGGTCTCAAAGGACTGATCTACACGGAGAAACTTCTGGTTGACAGTATCTGCTCAGAATCAATGACTGCATTAAACATCTTTTATATATAAACTTGATTTTATTTTTTATCTTCCAAATTCTTACATAGCCTATTGAAAGCTACCAGAAGTTGAAACCTGACTCCCAAAATGACCTTTTATTTCTATACATTTCAAAAGACTGATTAATAGCAGTCAAAAATGGCTCGGAGAGTGAATTTATTCTAAAAATAAACATAACTAATCTTCTTCCTGGTAAACCAATGAGTGCTCACCTAAGGATGCCAAAACACCTCTGCCAAAAAGAATGGCTTTCCATCCAAATTAGTAATTATATAAACCAAATCTTTTCCAGTTCGTAAATATTGGAATGTCTGGGATGGCTAAATGGAGATGACAGTGGGAGATATATTTCATGTGATTTAGTAATAATCAAGAAATCCAGGAAAAGCGTTAGAGGGGCTCCATGAATTTCAGGGAGGCCAGATTTGTATAATAGATACACTTGGAAATGGAGAGATTTATTACAATTATTCCTGTGGAGTTACCATCTTACTCCTCAAATCATGCCTTGAAGTGTCATGAGACTGGCCAGAGGGTAAAAGTATTTCTAATATGATTTTGATTGGCTTTTGGACTGCTGATTTATTTTTACTGGAAAAGTTGTTTGAGGCGATTCTTTTCTGCGGGTAATTGACGTTAAAATAAACTCCTGATTAAAATAGTGAAATCTTAATTGTCTGTAAACTGTTTTTACAGTTTTGTATGGAAGGGCAGTGCTGGTGAGAAAGTTGTCTTTCCTCCACTGAAAAATGGCAGCTCCCTTGTTGCTGTCCATTATAAACCAAACGTCAGAAATCTGTACATTAAATGTGCAGGGAAATTTAAATGTACAAGGCAAAACCAGTATTTCCCATTGCAGACAATTGCCATAACAACATTTGTTTGTACTATTTTAAAGCAGGCAAAACAGAATCTTCTGGGGAATTTGCTTCCTAAGATTTCTTTTTTTAAAAAAGCTGTAAAGCCAAAGTTGGGAAAGAGGAGAATTAATGCTGCACATGCTTCTCTGTGCACATGAAGCATTACAGCTCTTCATGCAGACAACTTGAATTCTCCAGGACTGCTTGTAGGTTTTGAACAATTGATTTTGTAGCTTCAATGACATGTTTGAACCGAGTTATTCTGGCAACTGTTGGGTAAAAATATTTGCAGTGCTGTGGAGCAGAGTCCCCAGCCTGGGATTCACACCATATTCCTCCAGCTTTTTGGAGGTGCTAAATCAATGGAGTCTTAAGTCATTGTCCCGCAACTGCTGGAAATAGCAGGGGAACAGCACAAATGTTTCATCTGTAATGTGTGCAGTCTCTACTTGTGCAGCCAAAAGTTCTCAAGATTAGCAGTCTGTTCTTTAAACAATCCCAAAGGACATGCCATCACTTTTATGTACTTTTAATTTATTGCCTCATTAAAACCTTTCAGATTATGAGGTACGTGCAGGATGGCTTTGTCACGGGTTTAGGAATGAAAACCCATCTCCAAAGTCCAGCTCAGCTGGTAGCTTATAGCTATGTAAAGCCTTTAGATTTTTTTCTATATATCAGTAAAGTTAAAATAACATACTTGAGATAGTGATAAATTCCAGCACACTTGCAGGTTTTGAATGCTTGTCACTTTTGGTAAAAGAGCTTAATCTCTTTTTTCTAAATCCCAGTTATGATACTTCATAAGCAGTAGAGAACTCCGTGATGGCACAAGTGAAGCCTTGGGGTGCCCCTCTTATTAGACACTTGACGATTAATCTTTGGCTTTACGAATTTCAAAGTAAACAAATTTTTTCTCAGTGATCAAGATTATTTTTAAACGTTCCCAAGGTACCTCTACCCAGCTGTTCCTCTGCTCGTGCTTTCCTTAATCATCATTATAGCAGAGACAGCAAGAAACAGCTGTAACCAATGCATATCTCATTATCTTTTCCTTGGCAGGCAGCGCGTGCATCGTATTTCATATCTCCCACCCTTTGCTGAAATCTATAAGCTATCTGTTGTTTTTCATTCCTCTGGTATCTGACCCACGTCAGAGTGTCCCTAAAGCTAAAGATTAAGCAATCTGAAGGAATTGCAGTAGGAATTTCCTGGAGAACATGAAGAGCAGCACAGTAGGCCAAGAGCGGAGCCTGGTTAAATTAATCTTAGGGAAAACCTAGGCGGCCTGAACTGAAAAGACGCAGGATGTTGTTGTCCATAGGTTGGACTCAGAGGTCTGTTCCAGCCTGGTTGATTCCGTGGTTCTGTGCCATGCCAATGAGGCTTTGCAGTGAGACTCTCCCTTCTCTCCCTTCCTCCAGCAAGGGCTACACGGACGTGGTGAAGATCCCGGAAGGGGCGACGCACATCAAGGTGCGGCAGTTCAAGGGCAAGGACCAGAGCAGGTTCACGGCCTACCTGGCCCTGAAGAAGAAGAGCGGGGAGTACCTGGTTAATGGGAAATACATGATCTCCACCTCGGAGACCATCATCGACATCAACGGCACCGTCATGAACTACAGCGGCTGGAGCCACAAGGACGACTTCCTGCATGCCATGGGCCACTCGGCCACCAAGGAGATCCTGATCGTGCAGATCCTGGCCACCGACCCCACGCAGCCCGTGGACGTCCGCTACAGCTTCTTTGTGCCCAAGAAGCAGGGCCAGCTGACAAACTCGGTGCCCAGCAGCGGCAGCGGCAAAGGGACGGCGCCAGCAGCGCAGCCCCGCTGGGTGACGGGGCCGTGGCTCTCCTGCTCTCGAACGTGCGACACGGGCTGGCACACCAGGACTGTCCAGTGCAAGGACGGGCACGGGAAACTGGCCAAGGGATGTCTGCTCTCCCAGAGACCCTCAGCGTTCAAACAGTGCTTGCTGAAAAAGTGCTAACCTGTGGTGGTGACCTTCTTTCCAAGAGGTTTGAGTAAGCCATTGTTGACATGCTGGTGTCAGGTCTGCCCAGACAGAGAGAAGCCAAAAGGCTTCAATGTACTTGCATTCAGTCTTTAATTATGGGCAGAATCTGCCTGTTTGGACCAAATGAAGATGTGCACTGCTTTAAATAATAGTAGGGTGGTCTTAATATGTCAAAGAAAGTAAACATTTAAGTTGTTATAAGCCCTCTGTGTCTGCAAAAATGTAAAATAAAATAATGCAAAAGAAGAAAAACTAGTGAATGGAGGATCCTGGGATATTTGAAGGTTACAGAATCATCTCCCCTTTTTCACCTACCTCTACTACAGTATGTCCTTAGGAAATGTCACATGTCCCCATGATCCCACAGTAGCTTATTTTATACTGTTTTGTAAATATCTTTCATTTGGTATATCACTTTATAGCACTTCCTTCTATTAAAGAAATCAAAAGACAAACTACATAAGCAAAATGATTGACCAAAGTATATCTGCAGCCCTTGTGGACTTGGTCCATCCTTCAGAAAGGGCCACAGATGTTTTACTGGAAAATGAAGAGCTTGCTGCTGGTTTTAAGAAGTGATACCTTTTGGTTTTGACAAAAGGAAATAACGTTTTCGTGGTAAGAATTTCCTGACAGCGTATCATTATTCTCTGACAAATCCTGTGTTTCCACCCAGAAATTCTCAGGAGGAGCCTTGCAGAGCAGGGAACCCCTCGCTGCCCCAGCAGCAGGAGTAGCTCCTCTCCATGTGTGTCAGAGGAGGAGCTGGGAATTTGTGTACATGGTGCTTGTAAAGCCAGCCCTGGTTCCAGCTGTGGCACAGCCTGGGGTCCTTGTTGTCACTGAGCAACAGCTGCTCCTCTCTGTGAAACAAAGGCACACTGTATTTTGTAGGAAACTGGTTAGAGAACCAAAAATCACAGGTGAGGTAATCAAGTGTCTTCTAACTCAGATATTCTGAGGCTGTGTTCAGCTGCTTTCTCTGGTATTTTCTCTACGGCTTCCACCTTGAACCTAACAGTGTGTAATGTACCTCCATCTTTCCAAGAGGCTATAAAAGGTAAAAAAAACACAGCGAGCAGTTAATATTTTATCACTGTTTGTCCATCATGTCTAACTCTGGTACTCATCTTACCAGCAAAAGTTTGTAACTATTTGTCTTTTTTTTTAATTGTTCTGTATGTGTTTTGAGGTTTTTTTAAAGCTATAGAAGGCATTCATGTTTTGTATATCTACCACATTTGGGAGGAAGAGGGGTCACTAGGAAGTCAAACCACATCAGGATGTGGAGGACTTGTCCAATATCAATAAGACTGTTTCCACAGCACAGGCAGGAGCTGGTAACAGTTTTCCTTGGCAGCAATTCCTGAATCCCGTTATTGTCTTGTGGAAGTTCTGTGACTGAGGATGGGCATTTCACCCTGTGCAGGTGCAGGCCTGGGAACAACCCTGTTAAAATTGCTCTCTTTAATATCAACAGGCTTTGAAATAGGCCCTAAGGTACCAGGTACCAAAAGAAATGGTAAAAAACACTGATCAGAGTAGAACCCCATCTTTTACTCCTCTGTTCATCTGCACAGGAGAGCAGGAGACTGCAGGAGGATTTTCAGACAAGCCTCAGCTGTAAGTGAGTGACACTTGAGCACTGAAACACCTCAGGCTCTTCTGAAAATCCCAGGCATGAAATCAGCAGGGAAAACTTGTTGGAGTGTGGAGCAAGAAGGGCAGGTCTGACTCCAGGCTGACACAAACATGTTTTTGCAACTGTGGCATGTTTGTGTGAACTCTCAAAAATCATGTGATGATTTCAAAACAGCATAGAATTGCTACATCTACAAATGTGAAATCTGGAGAAGGATCTGGTTTTTTACCCTGTTTTATATAAACAGTACCAAGGGCAGGGCCTCCTCCTCTGTGAAATGGATTGCTAACAAATGCTATTAATCAGCTTTCAGAAATGGTGTGGCCTTCTGTTCAGGAGTTGTCCCTATGCAAAACTGTGGATCTTGAGGAATACTCCCCATTTAATCTTGATCCCAACCTAAGAACTGAGGTCAAGGCTCAGAATATTTGCAGAGTGCTGGAAAGTAAACATTTATACCTCTTCTGTCTGTTAAAAAAAGATCACTTTGAAATGCCTTATTTTCCTTTCAAGCAGTCTAATTTTGTTGCTTATATATGTACTACACATGTCCTAGAACCTCTCCAAAAAGTCCATAACAAGTAGAAACCATCATGAGAGGAAAAATCAGATTTAATGTGTCTCAGCATAGACTTAATATTTGTCTCAGCATACAGCTGCTGCATCTAGTGGTGTTTGTGTTCTGTCATAATAGAGACAGAATGTGCAAGTATTTGTGTTTGCTTCGTGGTGATAATTTATTATATATTCAGCAGGCTGAGTAGAGCTTTGGGATGCTGTCTAGGCATGCCATATGCAGGTATAAATTCAGAGCTCCCTTTGATCAGGAGTATCTTTTACAAATGACAGAGTTTACTTAGAAATAAATATGAGAACAAACCACTGGAGTCACTTTTTCCACCAGTGTGGAAACAAAGCAAATTAACACAAGCAAAGACGTGAGGGGGCAGAGGGGACAGACAAAGGCAGGACCCTAAAAGTGTAAGGTAAAGGGTAGACTAACACCTTTTTTTTTAGGTGTTCCTAAATCGGATTCCAGTTCCAAACCCTGCCTGTGTCAGTCGTGGCTGTCCCCTGTACCTGATGCATGAAGGATTGGTGCAGGGTCTGTTCTCAGCTGAATTTAGTGTCTCCCACACTGTGCCCTCATTGTTTACATTTCTACCCAGTGCAGCACAGCTGGATTCAGGAAATGCACCGAGGGGATGGAAACCTGGAATTCTGCTCTTGGCACAGCCAGGAACAATCCCAGTGTTAAATTCACACTTGACTTGGGGACACACTTCCAGTGCCCTGAGGTGAATTTGGACCCCTGAGCATCAGTGGGGTTTACAGCACCTGCTTTTCAAATAGGACATTTTCATTAGGAAAGAAGCCTGGCACCTTTGGTTTGACTGTGTACAAGAAATTAAGTTTAGCTGCCCTCCTGTGGAAACAGTTTTATCACAAGGGGAAGAGGGAATAATCTTGTGGATTAATAACAACTGTTTAAAAAAAAAAAAGCAACACAGCACTGAAAAAAATAAAATAATTTATTGTTTTTACAACTGGTATGTGAACGGATGTAATGAATTTATTTATTCTTATTTAACAAAATACCAATTGTGCAAATTCTATATTTAAAATGTTTTGCTGTCGTCTCTGTCTCTCTTTCTGGCTCCCTTTTAATTTATGCTTCGGGTTTGTGTTGAAAGTACGCCTTGTGAGTTTACATAATATATGGCACTGGTCATTTTTTGTATTACTTTATTTAGAAGACTTTCTGCATGGAACAGGAGTATATGTGTATACACATGTGTAGATGTATATTCTTTTTCTGCTGCCATCTTTTCCTTAGAGAAGTTGTAGCTCTTTAATTTGATGACACTTCATGCTCCAAGCTCCTTGTTAGACTTCAAAAAGCTCTCAGCGAGCAAGTCCCAAAAAAAAGCCCCATAATGGCTCCTGAAGAAGTCAGAACACAGATTTGTGTCTCAAAGGCACATGCAGTTCATGCTGGGGGTCTCAGTGACTGACCACCTTGTCCTACCCCTTACTTTCACTGTAGCAGAATTTTAGGAACTGGGAGTCCTCTCCATGAGAATGAAGTTGCCAGGACTCTTCTCTCATGCAGCTTCTTAGGTTTACTAAAGAGAAAACTCCTGGGTGTCTCTTTATAAAATAGCTTGAACAACATATGATTTGGTTTATGAGGACTGAACCATTAAAAACTGGTTTTTCCATGTTTTCACTGTTTATATACATATATAAATATGTATATATGGCTATAAAAAGTCAAAAGCCCAACTTGGAAGGCTTTGCAATGTTTGACTTCATTGGATTTCAGCTCTTTGCAGCACACCAGGCAAAGTTAGATGCAAAAAAGCCAGCAAAGCGTGTTTCCATGAGAATAATACCTGTTTCTATGAGCATAATTCCTGTTTGCTTCCACTTTTCACCCAGTTCAAGCACTGCAAACCTCAAGAGAACTAGAATTGGGTGCAGCGTGACAGGGAAAATGTGATGTGGAGAAACCTCCAGCTTTTCTGCAGCCAGTTCATTTACCAACACAAATGGCTCTGCAAGGGCAGTACTGCAGAGTGCACATAAACAACTCCAGACTGCTGCAAGTCCCCTTGCTGCGCCCACACTCACCTGAGTGAAAATCCAGCTCAGCCTCTCTGTGCAGTGTCTGCTGCCAGCCAGGCACTGCCCATTCCAGAGTCAGCCACGAGGCGTGAGAGGCATCGGGGTGGTGATGCTTCCTCACTCAAGACCCAATCCAAAATGCCAGGGAATGCAGGCCTGGGCTTTGATGATCCCGAGGGCAGGCTTTGAACAGGGTTTGGAGGATGGATCATTAACTGTGGGCTTTCAGCAGTGTGTTCAGGGGAATGTTTCTCCTCATGCCACGCAGTTGTCGCTGAGGAAGATGGAACCTGTGACAAGAGGCAAAATTAGGTTCTCTGGGCATAGGCTGTGATTTTGAGGGGAAAACAAACAAACAAACGTGGTTTGGAAGATTTGTTCATTTTTTTCATTAAGTGATTCATTTTTATAGAGCTGCCAGAGTGCATCACTGCATTCATGCTTGCCTTGGGCAACATTTTCAAGGTTGGTTTTTTTTTTTCCTGTGGGTGCCTGATACTAAATTGTAAAGTAAAGCTAGTTAAATTCTTGTTCAAATAATATTGCAAATGCAGCTATTTCTGTTTATCACATGCACCAGCAATGACTATTAATGTGAGAGAGATTATTAGGCCCTCAGCTGGCACCCCAAAAGGTGCTTTGGGGCTTAGAAGGTTTAACCACAAGCACAGGTTTTCAGTGATAGGGTAAAAAAATTAAATGCCCCAAATACAGGTGAGTGGAGTAAGAGCTTCTCCCCAGACCAAACATCCCAACCCCATGCCACTGCTCTGCGCTCTGTGAGTCACAGCACAAAGCTCACAGCATCTTTTGCCCTGGAAGTTGTCGGTGGAGGCTCAGAGTCGGTGTAAGGACAGTAAAATCCTCCCCACAAACATCACCAGCCTGGCATCAGCCAGTGTTCAGGCACCCGTGGCTGAATGCAGGTGCATATTTTGTGTGTGTGCTTGTGTATGTGAGTACTCGGGTCTCCCTAACTCCCCCCCCAATAGGGGAAAGAGTTACACCAGGTTGAGTTATACCTATGTAAATTTAGAGTTACTTCATGGCATTGTTTGGCTTTGCAGGAGGTGCTTCAGGCTTACACCACTCCAAGTGACAGCATAGTTTTTAATTTATAGTAACTGGTTTACACAATTTATCATGTGAACTGTGAAATCTGCAAATAGTTTGTCTTATGAAACATAGTGACAGTCAGGCATACAGGCATAGTTCAAATCCCATCAGATATGGGAAATAATGTGCTGAATTCAAGTCAGTTGGAGACAGAGTATAATTGTGTTGGGCAATAAATTTAACTTCTATTGCCAGGTGATCTGCCTAGCATCAGATAAGAGAAAATGAATGAGGTATTGCAGGGAAGACCAAGGGGACAGCACAAAGTTTGGGTTTGCTTCGTTTACTTCATGTGCCTCTTTATGCACTGTTGGTGTCAGCATGTTCTGGGAAGTCACTTTGTCACCTGGCTGAAATACCAGTACCTTTGGAGAAACCAAGATGTGTCACAAAACTTATTTCTCATCCTAGTCTGTGTCTAATCAGAGGGAGTTAACATTTTTGGAGCACTACTGTGTCAGCCAGTTTACATCCTAAAAATATGTTATGCAAAATACAAATTCATTTGAACTGAACTGTGCGAGGTCTGTACTGTACTATGACACATGGAAGGCCAATATTTTGTTTTGTAAACCATTACATATGTATAATTTACCAGCTGTAATCTTTAAACACTTGACTCTGTGATTTCAGTAAAAGTAATAAATACAAACTGTATCATAGGTCCAAGAGATTTGTTTATATGGTATATCCGAGGGCCTCTGTTTGCTGTTTGTGCCCCACTGCAGGCAGATGAGCATAAAGATCTTGAGCATAAATTTAAGGCATAAATGGTCTTTCTGCATGTGAACACTGCATTTTAGTTGTGGTGGGGTGGAGTTCTAAAGCGTTTGGGGGAGTTGTGAAACAGCAGGAAAGTGCAGAAGGTGGTGTTTGTTGTAAGGTTCATCGTTAGCCATCTAAACCAATCTCAGAGCAGTAAAATCCTGGTGGTGGAGCACTCTGCTGAGGTGGTGGCACAGAAAGGGGAGAGGTTTTTTGGGGAGACAGAGCTGCAGACACTCCAGTTGAAGTGTGGCTCTTCAAAGGCACTGTTACAAGATTTACTTTTCTAATAGAACCTTGTAATTAATTTTTCATGCTGATTTCTCGCTTATCCTTTCACATTCCACAACACTAAGTTGGGAGTTTTTCTTGTTCCCAAAAAGGATGCTTTCCAAAAAGATATTCTTAAAGCAAACTCATCCTGTCTACAACTTACCCCACGTATATGTCTAATCTATTGATTGCTGACATGTTTATGAATTTGGGATTTTGCCTTCTCTTAATTTGGAGGTTTTGCTTTCTTTTGTTTTACAAATTGTGAATCAAATTAGTTCTTATTTACAGAAATGGTTTATGTATGCCAAGGAACAGCTTTTCTTCCTAGGCTGTTAAACAATAGCAGTGCAGCTTTACAGACCTGTCAGTACCTATAGAAGGGCCCAAGGTTTTCCCAAAAAAAGTCTTATCCCCACAAGGATACATCAGTGCCTCCTCCACAGCTTTGCATAACCAGCTGCAATGTCCCTGTGATCATGGCAGGTCCTGTCTTCCCAAAGTTCCATTTTTATTTCCCATTTTAGAGTTTGCAGTAGCTCAGAGAAAGCCATTACTGGCAAGGGAGATCAATTGGTGTACAAATCAGATGGAGCAGACACAGCATTACAGACTTTCCCGAATGTCCAGCGCTGCCGTAATCCCATTACTGTGCAGGGACTGTTCTGTATCAGGAAGATGAACTCATTCTCTCTTAATGCATTTTCCATCTCATCATGTTGTGACACTTCACCTCTTCAGAAACTATTCGTAATTACATGTGGGGATCAAGATCTCTATTCCCAAGATTCTCAACTTGTAGACCCAAATCTCATTTTTAGGTGGGGATGCTAGATGGATTTGATCCAATTGCAGTCTTCTAGCCAAACCAATCCCTTTTTTTTTTAAGGAAAAAAAACCCAACAGTGTAAGTTTTGGACACCTCCAAGTACATCCAGTAATCAAAGTAGAAAATGTACAAGTCTTTCCACATTGCTTATGCTGTTACCTCATTCTCCAGTACTCTGTGAAGTTTAAAGCAATAAATTCATCACACTTAGACCACTCACCATTCTAAGCTGACCCAGGGACAGGGTTGAAGAGTAAATGCGTGGGAAAAATTATTTAACAAAAGCCAAGGAAAAAATATTATTTTCCATGCTTGGAGGGCCAGGGCGGCAATCTCTTTGCCTTCCCTTGATTATTCTGAGGGAAAAACCCACATCTAAGTGAAAACTCACAGCCATTTTCTTAAGCAGATGCTCAAGAAAGCTTTGTTGTAGCAATCTAAGACTGAGCTTATTTAAACAGACATTTTGGCCATTGCCACCATAGTCTGACTGCTCCAAGTGTTGCTAAAGCCATACAGTGAGACAGGGAAGTTGGATGAAATTCTGGAATGTGTAGGTGTGGGAGAAAGAAGGATGTAAGGCCCTTACTTCTTTTAAACTTTAAGCTGCTGGGTAGCAGCTGCTGTGCCCTCTCCCACCAGGATGCATCCCGTGCCCATGGAACATTTTGCTTATGGTCAAAGGCCAAACGCCCTGGTGAGGTTCACAGGTGTGAATTCTGCCATAGGAACCACATAAGGGCCATACACACGTGTTGGTGCACATAAACTACATTTTGGGAGGAAAAAATGTGCAAATCACACCTGACTGGCAATGCAGCAGAGAGGCCCATTGGAAAGCAGCCCTGTAGAGCCACGGAGGTATCAGAGGACCATCCCAATGAGAACCAGGACAATCCTGTTGTGCCCCAGAGCATCAGGAAACTCACATCTTGAAATAGTTGAGGGCTGGCAGCGGGCCACCCGTGCAACGGCTGAGATGGCAGCTGCCCAACAAAGGGGCTTAGTTACCTAGCAAAGGTGGTCTGTAACTAGAAGGGAACAGAAATTACACTGGAAACGTTCCGAGAGCACTTTAAAGTGGTCAGTCTGAGGCGGGGCCCTGCCCGCAGGAAGTGGGGCCTTCGGCGAAGGCCTCGCCACGCTAGGCCACGTTCCGTCCAGAACAAACAGCGCCGGGTGCATTCTGTGTGGGCTGTGAGGAATGTTTGCTCACTGATATTTATGTGGCATGCTAGGATCTCACAGCTGTCCAGAGGGGCGTTTGGGGCCAATATTTCATTTTAAATACACGCTGCACACGGAGGAAGGAAAGCAACATGGCATTGCTTGCAAGGGGTGGCCCGAGCAGCAGAGCCGAGACAGGCTCCGTATGGTGAACCAGAGATAGAGGTTGTTTCGACAGGAATTTGAGCTATGAAAGGATTTAAGGGGAAATTACCAACCAGTCTGGCATTCAGATGCCAAAATACACAGGCAGGCTTGGCTGCACAGGCACGCTGTAATGCTCCTCAGCTTAGATTCAAAGGGAGAAGGGAAGTGGCAGGACCTGGCTGTGGAAACCTCAGCCTCTCCATGCATGCAGGGAATAAAAAAATCTCCATCACAACACCACCCCTTTGTTGGGATCAAATGAAACGCAGAAGAATTCTATACGGAGAACTATTCCTTCAGATGACAGAAGAAATAACCAAAGGATGCTTTGCTTCCCTCTCCATCAGAGTATTTAGTATTTTGGGATGAGTTTGTTGTGCATTTTTGGCTATTTTCCCCCCCAAAATAGGCCAGACAGAGATGAAGCCAGAACCTAAGGCAAGCTGTGATGTTGCTGTGGAACAGCTTTGCCTCCAGAAGGTCTCTGCCTGCCTCAGCCTGTTCAAGGCTTTCCCAGTACGGCTCCAGTCTCGGGCTCCTCTTCCCCAAAGCTGCACCTTCTACCCCCGGAGCCATTTCCTTTGGCTGCATTCGTAATGTATTTTTAAATCATCACCTGATTTGCTTTCAGAGCTGGTCAGGTTTCTTGAAATACGGAAAAGAGGATGTCTAATACCAAGCAGATTAGGAAAAAAACCACATCAGCAAAAATAAAAATTAGATGTAGTTACTTCTCATTTACAACTACAAAATAGAAAAAGAAGGGGAAAAGCTCCAAGAAGGAACAGTATCTATGAACTGTATCTCTTCTCGCTTGAATCTGGATGTAAGCCATGACCAGGCAGCATCCAAAAATTTTGGAAAATTCAGGGAGTTAATTTAGATCTCACAGAACTCAATATCTTGGGCTAAGCTTTAAAATATAAAGCAGAACAGCTAAAATAAGAGAATGAAGCAGCTTTAGAGGAAAAAACTGCTTTATTTTCAATTAGATACAGCAAGGAAGAAGTAACTAAGAAGGGAGCCAGACAGTTTAGGATGACTTCATACAAAGTTAACAGATAAATATAAGGAACAAAATTTTTTTATTCCAATAGGATAAATATGTATTTCCAGTAGAAGCAGTAGCTGAGGAATTCATAGCCCATTTTTTTATGAGAATGTGGATACTGTTACTAAAAAACTGAAGGCTGCAGTCCAGATGGGTTTATCATTTTAAGCCTTTTTAAAGCCTAGCTGATTTATTTAATTAGATATTCCAGGAGGCTCCTGCATGGAAGCAGTGGTAGCTGCTATGTGTATTACAACTCACAAAGGGTGGGAGTGAGTCAGTCACTCCTAACGTACCTCTGAATGTAATACTGGTTTCCAAAGAAAAGGGTTAGCAGGGAAAATAGAATTTCTTTGTACACCTGCTCAGCCAGGAAGATGCATCTCAGAGACACAGGATTTAGGCATCAGCTTGATTAACAAGACTAACCCCAAGGGCTCTTGGTTAGAGGAGAAAGCCTGGGACCAGGGTGAGGGTCCCAGCTGAAGGTGCACCATGACCATGGGTTCCAGAGGCTCCTTGGGGGACAATGTAGGTGCTGACCCCAGAAATTTGTGAGGATGAAGGGGTAAAGCCTGCCTGGGAGCCAGGGCTGTGAGGCCAATTCACCTGACTTGGTCCCGTGCGTAAATAAATCATTTGGGACACAGCTCAAAGCACTGCAGGGAAGTAGCTGGAGGACCACAAAAACGACATTGGTGTCTAATATGGCAACAGAGAGAGGTTATTTTAGCAGTGTGAAATGTTTTCGGATTCCAGCAGCACGCGAACAGTGCCAGAGTAATTTGCCAGGGACAATAATGTGTGGTGTAATGCTGAGGATGAAAAGCCTTCAGCTGGGTTTGACCCAGTGTAAACCATCCCTGGCTTCTACTCCAGTTGTTTGCAGTGTTTATCAGCCATATCTGGGCTTTTTATTTGAGTACTATCCATCACTGAAACAGAGAGAAATATTAAATTATGTCTACAATTAGATTTACACTTAAAATGTAGCTTTTATTTCTAAACCATTCCAGTGAATTTGTAAATCCCATCCTTAAAGCTTTTGAAAAACACACTCTTTTTTTTACTCTGCTATTTAACACCGGAGTGTGGTTCCAGCCAAAACCTGAAATCCCACGCAGGGCAGATTATGTTCAGCTCTCTGGCTGTCTGTGTATTTTCCTCTTCTATGTACCTTACAAGCCAAAGCCTGAATTTAGCCCTAAAAGCATATCCTGAGCATACACTCAGGATACCACATTCAGGATCCTGCCACCCATCAGACTGAACTGATGGATTCTACCAGGATTGGTAATAAAACCATCATTTCAAAAATGGCTCTTTACTTAAAGCTTCTATTTTTTTTTTAATGGTATAGTAGTTATGGCAACTGCTTCCTGCCACCTCTGCTGCCAAAAGCCACAATCCATCCATGAAAAATAGCTCCTCCATCCAAACACATTTTTCAGTGGACAGCAGCATTCCCTGGCTGGAGCACACTCTTCCCTTCCCTTCTGCCAAACAAAATGTGTAACAAATGTGAGCTAAGAGTGAGGAATTAAGTGAACTCCTTACAAATGACTTTGTGTTTTTACACATACATGCAAGAGAAGAGAAATAAGAACACCTCTCAGGGAGGGTCGAGGGGGAGAAAAAGGTAGTGAAGCCCCAGGGCTGTTCAATGAAAGAAAATGTTTTCCTTTCTTAGAACACACATTTGGAATTCAAACTCTTGAAAGTCTTGGCATAATACTAATTAAAAAATTGGTGAGTTATTTTCCCTTTTCCCTTGGTTTTATTCTACCTTCGAGGTCAGCAGCAGGAATTCTCAAGTCTGGGGTATTTCCTGCATGATGATCAAAGTTTGCTGTATGAATTCGAAAATAAAATGTTCCTATTCTTTGCTAGTCCCATAACTCTGCTTCTATGGGCACTTCTTTTTGGTATTGACACAAAATAAGTCTTCAATTTCTTGTTTGACAACATGCTTTTAGAAAAGCTTTACAGTTGCTTTTATAGGCTGTATTAATAACTTATTTTCCCTCCCTAGGTATAATTCCAATGCAGAGTTATGTGGCTTTTGCTTGTCTTTCCCTTGCTTTGTCGACTGTGACCTTTCCCCACTCAGAAAATAATTAGTACATTTTCCAGCAGATAGTTGGATGTGTTCATGCCCTCTTATCGTGGGAAAACATTGTAACAGGGCACTGGAGCAAACACTTCAATGCGCTGTTCTTTCAAGCCCCTGTGCAGCAAATGAGTTTAAATTCACAAGAATGTCAAAAATTGCAAGAATCAAGAAGGAGCAGCTGTTTATAAAGCAGGAATTTTCTAAAATGGACTGATTTTGGAAGTTTTATCAAAATGCATTGCAACCATCATGATTCAAGTCCCTTGGAGATTTTTGGCTGCCTGTGAGAAGATAAGGCACAAGTTCCAGGTCTAATTAGGCACTGCACGCATTGGGGTCATAAATGATTTCCACCACAGTAGCTTCAGCCTACGAGACATTTTGCAAACAAATGGCAGAAGCCCAGTGTGGGCACCCAAACACACATACAGTACACAAGCTGGAAATCCTGGGAAATAGAAGGGCAGGTAACAGCAGAGACATGGATCCAGTCCAAAATTTGAGGTCGGTATTATCATAGTTTTACTTCCAGGTTCAGCAATGCATTGCAGCAACAGGAGAATGAAAAGAAATGACAAGGCAAAGCTCATACATAGGATGCCATGAAATAAAATGAAGTTTTCATCTCTAAGGACTGACTGATTAATTCATTGCTTGGATTTTCTCCCAAGTGGGTTATACTGGGTTGATCCAGGCCTAGCCTAGCTAAAAGACAGTGCTGCCATTCAAAGCCTAATCCTAATCAAATATCCCCAAGTTCCCCTTAACTGTGAAGATTTGAGCTGCAAGATTTCAGAATTTGTCTATGCTTGCACAGGTCAAATGAAGTGGTGACAAATAGGTACCAGAAGATATCCTTCCCCCTGTTTCCCTGCCGAAGCAACTGGAAGACATAAAAGTCATAATTATCCTGCTTTAAGTAACACAGTGAGCAGAACCACAGCCAGGAATGTACCATGGGCTTCTAGGCTCCAAAACAGTGATACAAAACAACTGTTCCTCTGTTACCAAGATTTTTTACAGCTGCTTTCAGCATCAGGTTTACGTTCGCAGTTATTTTTTCATTCCAGCCACCTCTTGCAGCTGCATCCACAAAAGCAGCTCCACAATGCAGACAGGAGCACTGGCCCTGCCTAGAGCACCTTTAATTAGTCAAGCCAGGCACCTTTGCTAATTGACAGAGAGTCACAGAACCACTGAGGTTGGAAAAGACCTCCAAGATTGTTGAGTCCAGCCTGTGACCAATGCCCACCTTGTCCCCAGCCCAGAGCACTGAGTGCCACGTCCAGGTGTTTCTTGGACACCTCCAGGGATGGGGACTCCAAACCTCCCTGGGAAGCTCCTGCCAAGGCCTGAGCACCCTTTCCATGGGGAAATTCCTGCTAATGTCCAACCTGAGCCTCCCCTGGCCCAGCCTGAGGCCGTTCCCTCTCCTCCTGTCCCTGTTCCCTGGGAGCAGAGCCCGACCCCCCCGGCTGCCCCCTCCTCTCAGAGAGTTGTGCAGAGCCAGAAGGGTCCCCCTGAGCCTCCTTTGCTCCAGGCTGAGCCCCTTTCCCAGCTCTCTCTGCCACTCCTGGGGCTCCAGCCCCTTCCCAGCTCTGTTCCCTTCCCTGGACATGATCCAGCCCCTCAGTGTCCTCCTTGCTCTGAAGGGCCTAGAACTGCCCAGCCTGGTGCTCTGGAAATGAGGGTACCCTCGATCCTCTCATCCAGATAGACACTAAAGATACTGAACAGGACTGAAGAGGTCGAAAAGGACTGCAGAGGAGGCACCTGAGAGGTGCAGTGCTTGTGGCTTCTGCCACTGACCTTGGTTGGGACCAGAGGAACAGTGCCCACAGGCCCTTGTTTCTGCCCACTGGTCTCACTCATCCAAGTGGAGAATTCTTCTCCCTATGACCACACAAATCCATCCCCGGGCTCCGACTGCTCTACAGGCTGCATTATGGAACAATGGCTGACTTCTCTGGGAGCAGATCTATGAAGACAAACACTGCTGTCATAATTTATTCCAGTGGCACGTTGTCTGCCAAAGCTGCATTACACTGCTTCTCTTATTTATTTGGTTTTTTAAGCCTAAATATATAAAACTCTTGCAACTGTTTCATGGACTTTAAAGAATGTTAAAAAAAAATATTTTTACTCTGGGGAAGGGATTTCTCCCAGGACTTTTGGATGTCTCTCTGAACTGTGTTTATAGGTGCCTTTTGGATTTGGCAGGGAGAGAACAGGCCCTTCACTCAGCCTGCAGTGGATGTCCATAGGGGGTCAGCTGGACTGCACATTCCAAATGTGTATTCCTTTCCAGCGACAAAGGGACACGGGGTTCACATGCAGACAGCCACAGTGCAGGTATCTGAGGCCGAGTGAGATGAATCTCATGCCAGGTCTCAAAGGGCTCAAAGTGCTTGGGAGCAGTATCCTGTTTCCAAAGAGTTTTCAAGTAAGAACTCCATTCCAAATGGCCATAATTCTTTCCAAAAATTGACTGGATGAAGGCAGGTTTGTTCTGCAGCATTTTTTTTCACTGAGCTACCATTGTGAGAATTAGTAATGTTCCAATTCAGCCTCTCTCCCTCCCTATCATCCCTCCCTTTTACGTCCTCCAGCTCTTACTTCATTGCAAAGTTATCTTCAAGCTCAAAGTAAGAAACTGTACCTCCTCTCTGCTGCAGTGCATTCAAATCCCCTCAGAATGTGAAGGCTGGAATGATTGTCATAAAAATGTTTTGCTCACCTACCCCTGCCCAAAATATATTCATGTAGAGTAACCTAATATTTATGCTGCGACTTATTTTCAGATTTTTTTTTTAATTTTAATTTTAAATTAAAATATGAAATTGTTTAACATCCATTTAGGAAAGCCTTGCAGCGATGTGCAAGTATTTGCTTTGCTTGGCCTTGATACTCAACATCAAAATTCTAACTAGAGAGCTTTTAGAGTCAATTATTGAATTATACTTTAGCAGTGTCCATTAGAACTCAGTATCCCTCTTACACATCCAATATTGGCAGGCCTTTACTTCAAGGAGCTGGAACTGTGAGACCCACGATGTAACCATGAAATACACAGAGGCTTTGACTGCTGTGCACTGTGCAGAATCTCTTGGTGAGGAACTCCTGTTGCTGTGCTCCCAGCACCAAGGGAACCCAGCTCCTCACCCCTTTGCTCTGTGTGTACTTCACTCTCTCTCCTTTTTTGCCTTCTTCACTCCACGGTGAATGAATGTAATCCAGCCAGCTGCTGCTCTCACGTCTGTGCACTTTTTCTGCAGGTGGCACTCGATCCCCTTGAATGTGCTCCAGCTCATTCCCTGAAGAAAACCCCAACACCCAAGTGTCTTATTTAGATTATAACCAAATAGTTAGGCAATGAGAAAGGCAGAAGTGAGCTAATTACTGAACTCATGGAAGGGACAAGCTTTGGAGCAACTGGTGCAAGTTTTTGTGTCTGGTTCCTGGGAACTTTCCTTTCATCCTCCTACATTAAGCTGTAGTTTTACAGCTTACCACATTCAAAAGAGGAGTCTCATAAAAAGGGGAGTCAAATATTTGTGGAAGGTGTTGGATCACTCAACTTCTTTTGCTACCCAAATGATTTCTGCTCCAAGCAAAGGTGGTGCTCGGTGTTCTTTCATTTGTATCGTTTATTATTAACATGTATTTGATTAAAATCACGAAACTGAAGTAATTGTAGAAAATTGCTCCCACAGGATGTGAGGATTCTTCCTCTAACATTTTCTGTGAATGGTTTGGTATAAATTAGAGGCCACTTCTGAGTTTTTAGTTTTTTATAAATATGAAAGGGGTTTTTTTTTCCCTCCTTCAACTATTACATCATAAAATGAAAAGTGACTAGCAAAAACATGTCCTGTTCTTCCTATTGCAGACAATGAGCTAATTTAAAAATCAAAATAATCAGTCCTGTGTATTAAAACAGGTAGTGACAACCAGCCCCTTGCTAACACTTGTCATTCCATGCAGATGCATGGGCCTTGGTGGGATGGCTCCACATTGCACCCACACAAATAAAAATACTTTGGGCCCAATAACTACAGATTTATAAAGGTCAGTGTACAGCTTCTAAAGAAACAAATATTTTAAGGGCAGTGCCTTAGTCCTGGGTAATTTTAACCCATTTTCACAGCTCACCAAATGTCACATTGTCATGTTTACAAAAACATGAAGGCTTTCATGTGGGCCTAGGGAAGTCATATTTGCAGTGCAAAGTTTACCTGCTTATATAGAAGTGCCTTCAATTTTCCTGTTGGTCTAACATAGAATTATCTAAAATGATTCCTACTTTTGCACACAAAATGACAGAATTAAGCTAGCGAGCTATTTCTGAGTATTATTAGAAAATTTCATGCATGTGGGTGCATGTGAGCAGGACTGAAGGTTGTTTAGTGCCATCTTTTGGGTGGTTCTAATACTACAGAACAGCTTAATCAAAGCAATTGTAGACTTGCCACCATTTCTGTGCCTCGGAAGCCACGTGTTACTTGTTTCTAGAGAGTGTGGGGATGACAAAAAACTCAATGGGAGCAGGAAGTGCTGGGAGTGTTTCCATGCTGCATAATGAACCATCCCCACCACCCCCTTCTTAGCACACAAATCCCCAAATCCCCAGCAGCAAAATATTTTCCTATTTAGAAGCACTGTATTTTTCCAGCTTTGGCCAATGTTCATGCTATTTTTAAAGATAATTATCTATATATACAGTCACACCCTATAGCACCAAATATCTTTCTCTTGACTCTCAACCTAAGATCAACCATAAACTCATTAATTGTTTATATTCTGTCTTTATTCAATATTCCTTGGTAGCCCTAGAAGTAGATCTATGTCAAAACCAGACAAAACCCAAGTATACAAAATCCAACTAAACACCTGCACTGACAACACAGAATTAAAAGTGCATATCAAATATTGCTCCCATTGGTACCTGGTATATGATAATTACAAAATCTAGCCATGGTTTTAGTAGGATTTTAAATTGGATTAGATTACAATGTCCCTTTGAAAAGGTTGGTGGTCAACTAATTTCACCTTAGGCAAGAAGAAATTGAGTGTACTGAAGCAGGTAATGCTTTCAGCAGCGTTTTCTTTTGCCTTAATGGGATGAGAGGCCTTTCTAATCCAGCTCCTGGAAAAATGAGCCACTTCCCAGAGCAAAGCCTCATTTCCCCTGGGAGGGAGAGCACAGGGCCTGCAGGTAGCTGGGCTCTGGGTGCCCCTGAGGAGCACAAAGAGCAGCTCAGGGTTTGTCCCGCGTTCCCTGACCCAGAGGCAGCACATACGGAGCCAAAGGAATTACTCATGTGTGGAGCAGCATTTATTTACAGCAGTTGGCCCCGGAGCCCAGAACACCAGCTGATCCTTTTTGTGCTATCTCTGAGGGCTGAAATGACATACAGAGCAAAATTTTGGACAAGGCAGCCTCTGCAACGAAATGCTGATGTCTGTAATTAAACTTATCTCTGTGTGGTAATGTTCCCCAGGCACTGCTTCCTGCTCCAAGTGCTTGCTGGAGGCTTTCTGGAAGTGTCAGAAGGTTTGCATTTCCCTACTCTTGGATAATCAACCACTGCTCCCAAATTTGTTTGGATGTTGAAACAAGCCCAGGCTGGGAGTTAATGCACGGATGGTTTGCAGCATTTTAGGGACCTAGGTCTGGAAGCTGCTTCCTTCACCAGTGCATCCTTTCCTCTGCTGGGGTAGGAGGTAGATGCACATAATTCTGTCCTGAAATCCATCAAATTCAATTTTACAGCTGTCTGCATCCCTCCTGCTGGGAAGCACATCTACACATGTGCCCTCCCCGAAGCAAAAATCACGAGTTAATGTTGTCACTTCTTGCAGTTTCTGAGTGCCTGACATCATAGCTGGAGTGTTTATAGCGTTTCAATTAGTTTCCGACACCATGTTTGAGTTTGGATCCTTTTGAGGAGGTAAAAAGAGAATATTTTTCTTGGAGAGCTTTGAAATCCAAATTGCAAAGCTGGCAGGCCCCTCTCAGTTAAATTTGGGTTCACTTTTCTGCCTTATTAGCAATTTCTTTGCATAACCTATTTTAGCTCATGTATTTACCATATAAGGCAGGGCCAGCTCAGCTGGCATCATAGAATTATATAAATGTATGTTTTTATAAAGTGGAACATTTTTACCTGTTTGCTGAAATACCTGATGATGCTCTGGTTTTTAAAAGCGTGCTCTATGTGACAGCTGTGCATATTTGCACTGGAGCTGGGATTCTTATACCACACTCAGTTCATAAATGGTATTGAGCAACAGCTTCTGAGATTTTTAAATAACCAAGAAAGGAAAAGTGGGTAAGGGAAGCTTGGAAATTGTGCTGATCCACTCTGGGACCTTGGAGGTCTCAGGGAAGGGGCTTCCGTAGATGGCTTTGAAGACGCGCAACATGTAAGCAGAACGGTTATTGGAAAGATTGGAGTAATTGGAATGTCAGCCTCAGAAGGCCAAGAAGTCTCTTCCAATCCATATCCCTCATTAAATCCCACACTTAATGGGGACCAGCCCTGCTCCTGCCAGTGCATCCCTGAGGATCAGCCCATCAGCAGCCACATGACCTCAACCAGAACCTCCATGGAGCCCAAACCAACCAGGAGCAGCCCCAAGAAGCTGGAGGACTCTGAGCCCTCTTCCCCCACTGGCATTTCCCAAGGGACGTGCAGATGTTCCTCTGCAGCTGAGGCAGCCAGAGCCAGCTGCAACCCAAAGAATTTGGGGTTGCCTCAGCTGTGCTCCCCATGGAGTCAAACTGGGCGCCAGAGCCAGGCCTCTTTCCCAACAGCAGAGGGCAATGCCAGCGGGAAAGGGGAGATGATGTCCACCTTCCAGTCATGTCCATCTTATGGTCAGAAAGGATGGCTGAGTTTGTGCAGGCAATTAAACCAATTAATCTGATAAAAAAATAAATATTCCATGTGGAACAATGATGCATCTTTCTGCCCACCATATTTTAACTGCATGTTTAAATATATTGGGAATTAAAACTTTTAATCCTTTAATTAAACAGAAGGTGGGAAACAACCATGGGAGAATGAATCAAAATACTGAGATTAACTCTTAGATATAATAATACTGGGAAAAGCTCTCCCCATGCCTATTTTACTCCTTCCCTCTCTTCTTAGGTCCAGGACAGCAAGGGGTTTGCATATCAAACAAGAGGAGAAATTGAGTGATGGTAAATGGAAGTTAAGTGTTTTGTCAACCCACTTTTTGATATTTGGTCTTAAGCAGGAAGAATGTTTCTTTCAGAAGACCTATGAGCAACCAGGGGGAAAACACAAATTTGATTTACCTTGGTTTAAACTCCTCCCTGTTTATTTCCTGCTGTGTCTGCGGGATAAGCTGACACGGGGGATGGATGGGTGTTTTGTTTAAAAAACTGCACTTCTTGTGTTAGACACTGCACATGCCTCCTCTTGATATCATTTGTAAACAGAGCGCTTTGGCCAAGTTTTTATGAAGCCTGCAATGCTGTGAGGGGTTAGCATGATGCTGGGAGTTAAGGCTGATTGTAAATATTCCCAGGAGTGGGGCATGCATGTCTGCAAGCCCCTTCAGTGCCATTTTGTGTCCCAGCTCCATGTCCCAGCTCTGTGTCCCACGGCTGCAGAGGGGACTCATCCGGGGGCGAGGCACTGACAGGGGGACTGCAGTTGTGCAACAGAGGTTTTGTGCCAAAGGGGCTCCCTGACCTCAGTCAGAGAGACACAACCAAGCCTCTGCAGGGAACTGGGACAGGCAGCGAGGTCAAACCTTCCAAAAACCTTCCACAGCAGCACAGGGAGGGGAGCCAGGGGCAGCCAGGACTTCCTCACCTCACACACCTCCCTGGGATGTGTCAGCGAGGGACAGCCAAGAAGGGGCAGCGTCAGCTCAAACCTGATGGCAACAGCTTCATCCATTTTGTCTGGTGGCAGATTTTGGCACGGCTGAGGAAAATCATGCAGTGGGAAAGAGGAGCTCTCGTGGGCTTAGCACAGCCCTCCATTCCCCATCCTCCTGCACCACCTGGGAGCGAGGCACAGGAGTCAGGAATTAAGGGGAAAAAAGTAAAGCAAGTAGGGGTTTGATCTTGTCTTTTTCTCCTCACCATCCCACTCTAATTGGCAATAAATTAACTTTCCCCAAGCTGACTGTGCTTTGCTTATGACAGTAACTGGTAACTGTTCTCCTTGCCTTTTTCTCAATTCACGAGCTTCTCATCTTATTTTCATCCTCCTGTTCTGTTGAGGAGGAATGAGGGATCAGCTGACAACTAGCCAAGGTCAGCACACCACGATACCCTGTAGTTCTTTGCCTGAGATCAGTGTTACAACCTTTTATTTCTCTCATTTCATTGATAACATGATAACATGATAACTAAGCATCCCAATGTGTCAGGCAAATGATGTGATGATGTCTTGCCCCCAGCTCTGCTGACCTTGTGATTAAAACACTATGTCAGTGTTGTCATATAGAAATAATGTGGATTCAGGGAGACCTAAATCCAGGATTTAGGGAGACCTTTTTGGGGTTTGTTCCATCCCAAGACACCTAAACAAGCCTTACTGGCTTATATGCCCTTGTACCCAAAGGCAAACAAAGATTTCTCATTCGCTTCATCCCCAACATTAAAAGAGAAGCAAAAAGCAATCTGAAATTAGAACCTAACATTATAAAACAAGGGGCATTGAAAACAGAACAAAGCGAGGTAGCCATCCCATGTCCTGTTCAAAATGTGGATAAAACTGCCAAAAAGCAAGAACAGATCAGCAACAGCATCAGCCCTCTCCTGAAAATTACAGCAGAGCTCCAGGTTCTGCAAGTGTCTAAGAATTGCATTGATGTAACAAAGGTATTTTGTTTTATTGCTAAGAAATAGCTAAACCTCTTTGTACCTCAGTTTTTTGCCTGTTAGAGAAAGATAAGCCTCGCTAGGGGATTTTAGGAGATACTCATTAATGGCAGTGAGTTGCTCATTTGAGCCCTAGCCCTATAAACCAAGAGGAAAGCCCATCCAAGCTTTTAGCAAAGCATGGATTAGATGAACCTAAAATGTAGGTAAATTGTGTGGAGAGTGGTTAATCACCTTCCTTAAAGGTCTGTGCCCTTTGTTAAATACACTCACTGCAAACTTTTGATTATCCAGCATAACGAGGAGGAAGGGTGGAGGAAGAGGGGATGAGCCAGGGTGAGGGAACTGATATTAACTCCACTGAAAACGTTTGCTGCTTAATGTTCCATTTTCTTGGCACTTTTTATAAGGTGTATCAGCATGATAAGGGATCTGATCAGGAAGAATGACCAGCACATGTAGGACAGCATGGAAATCCCACTGGGCAGTGGCTTTGGAATGAGTGTGGCATCACACAGAGGAGTCCCAAAGGTAAAAAGCTATAAATAGATGCAGGGATGACTTTTCATCAGGAGGAATTCCATGGAAACTGTATCACATCTTGCAACGCTTGTGAAATCCTCTGTCCAGAGCACAGGAGAAAGTGTGGGATCTGTTGAAATCCCAGTGTGATAAAAATAACAAAATGTCAGTGGAGCTCAGGGCACTATGAACGTGCTCCTCACCATTTGCCAAGGGACTTTGGAGCCATTGTGGAAGTTATATTTAACTTCTGAAACATTTTTCAAGCAGACCTGCCATAATGCAGCATTTTGTTTTGCCTGATTGCTTTTATTTGATCCCTGGCAGTTGTTTTGACCATGAAAATTTGGACTTAGGTCAGCTGTTCACAAGAATTTTGGATGGGGGTGCAAAATCTTCAGTGGGAATATTTCTACTACTAGAAATGGAGATACCAAGTCAGACCTCAACACTCTTTTAAACCACTTATTGTGGATTTATGTGGGATAGGGTCAGGTCTGAATTCACATTGTCATGCAAACCTCCTTCTTTTTAAGTAGCAAAATGTTTGACTCACGCAGCCAGAAGTGTCAGCTCAAGTTCCTGCTGAATCCCATTTTGATAAAAGTTTATAAAGGGAAGTAGAAAGAATTGAGAGCAGCTCATTTTGAGTGCACAGAGGCCTACATGGGCTATTCAGCAATAAAATTTGGAGGCTGCCCAAATTTCTGCATCTATCTTTTTTGATAATCAGTAATATAAAAGCAAAAATTACAGAGAAACACATGACCACATTAAATCCCACGATTCTCCTCCAAAATAAAAATCTGTACTGCTCATTAAAGTGATGATGGATGTTGTTTTGCTTTTTCCCATTTCTGCTGATTAACAAAAACAGGCAAAATTAGAGGTTTTCTCTCTTAACCCTCTTATCCTACTAACAAAACCCAACGGTTAATGACCTCAAAATAAACAATAAATGGAAAAATATAAATTAACCACACACAACACAAAGACATCATAGAGAAACAATCTCCAGAAATAATCTTGGAAGTGTTTTTCAGAGAACTTTTTCAACACCATCAGGCCTTTTATCCCCTATTCAATGGGGATAATGTGCCATCTGCTGTTTTAATTCTTAAATTATAACCATTTTTGAAAGAAGCAATCATTCTGCAGCATTTAAACAAGTAAGATTGGGGTGGTTGTTTGTGTTGCCTTTTTTTGTTGTTTAATTTTGGAAGCAGCTGTTTATGCAAACAGTGGTGAAGAAATTAAAGCTTCAGCATTGTTAATCCTGCTCAGAGACCGACAGCACTCGGGTCTGAGCCACAAAAACTGTTCTTGCAGAGCAAAACTCAATGATCTGACCAGAACCCGACGATGTGGTAGCGCTATCTGGTGGCTTACTTGGCATTACAATGTCTTGTATTCCTGACAGGATTTGGTTTTTAACTCCAAGCACCAGAAATTTCTTTTAAAATACAAATTTTACACCTTTCCCAGCTATTTATCTAAGTGAAATCCTGAGAAAGGTCAGTGTGTATCTTTCTAAGCCTTGATTCACACAAACTGTGATTGGAGCTGGAACAGATTTGGTACAATACAGATTAAAAATACATTTACAGAGGCTTCAATATCCTCTATAATCCAGCTAAACTCACTGGGGTTGATCAGAGGAAGCAATTCAAGCACTTACAAGATGATCCAGTGGTGATACAGGTGTGACAGGCAGCAAACCTGGTGTAAAAGTTCCTTCCCAACACAATTTATGCTCAGGTAGTGCAACAGAACAGCTGAGTTCTTTGCTAAACCTCTTCCCTGGATATTACCTAAAGGCCAGGAAAACTGAGCTAATCAGGGAACTGTAAAGCTCCCTGCTAAAATGCCATTTCTACCAGGGCAGTTGGAAAGCTGGGAGATGAACCGTGAAACTCTCGCAGAACAATTTTTGATAGGCGAGTGCCACCTGGTGGGATACAGGGAAGCCTTCAGACCCTGTTTTAAAAAGCTGTTTTAAGGTGGTCAGGATCTTTTCAAATCAGAGAATTAACATCAAGAAACAGCAGCAAACCCAAAGGTGCATCTGGCAGCTGGATGAACACACCTTTGGTGGCCTGGCTCCAGTCCCTGCTGATCTGTGAGTGACATGGATTACAGAGAAAGGAGGTTTTCATATTTTTAATTAATGTATTTACAGGAGATTCTATCTTGGACCAATGCTAGTTCAAAAATAAACTATGAAGATGCTTTCCTTTCAAATCCACGTTTCTATTTCCAGGCTTTTAAAGTGGTAATTCCCTAAATTAGGTATCATGTGCAACACCACATTAATTACCAGCAAGAATGAACAATACCTTTGCTATGTTCTATCCTAGGAAAAGCACAGCAGAGCTGGGCACACACAGATCTCAAAGATAAGGGTAGAGACTGACACACATTTCGAACTCAAGTGAAAAATTATTCATAACTGAATGGATTTTTCTGCTGCTGATGTACTAATGGGCAGCAGTCACAGCCTCTGGAAGTCAATCCAGCGTTTCCTGCTGTGTCCCAAAGAAAATCTCACATTTGAGGCCTAGCTCTGATTTTGCTCATCACTCTGTGGGACAAGAGCACTTTTGTTGAGCAAGTAGCTGGGAAATTGGGTTCATCTTTTCAAATGTTTTTTTGCACAACTTCAAACAATGTGCAATTCTAAACTTGCAAGATTTACAGAGCGCCGTGGGAAAGGGATGCATTGTCAGAACTTAGCAGGCAGTCAGACTGTGCTATTGACACACACATGTGGTTCCAAGTCTGTCTGACATGGTTTAAATTAGGAAGAAAAGCCTTAGGGTTATTAGATTTAGAGGCACAAATGGGACACTCCATCCCAAGAAAACAGTGGATACATAAAATTTTAGAAGCATTCGCCCTGTCCCGAGGTTTTGCTCCTTGTGTTTTCAGCCCCTGACTTTTACACTTGTATTCAATGATGTGTTGACAGACACACAAGCATCTTTGTTTAATTGGGAAGCCCAGGAGTTGTCACTAACAGGTACACACATTCTGGTTTTATTCACACATTTGCTCACCGCCTGTTTGCCCTCTTCCTCCTCCAAAAAAGCCTCCAGAAGCAGAAGGCTGGAGCTGTGCACATAAAGAATTAAGGGGATTAGCAGCACCACCATGCTTGGGTTATGGCTTCAAAGCAAAACCTGGCTGCACCTACGTAAATGCCTCTGTCTAAGTGAATGGAAAGGAACCATTTCCCAGAAGTACAGGTGCATGACAACCGACTGCAGCTATTAGGGCCGAGAAAGGGCAAGAATCGCTTGGGAAAGGGGAAGGGGGAAGAAGGGGGAAGGGGGAGAATTAAAAATTAAAAAAAAAAAAAAAAAAGACAAAAGAGAAAACAAAGGAAGAAAAATCGAAGGAAAAGCCACGAAGGCGAGCAGGGATGTGCCCCCTCCCTCCCCCGCCCCAGCAGCTCCGGACCGTCCACCTGCCGCTCCCGGCGCCCCGCGGGGATCCAGGCGCTCCCAACCAGAGGT